>JAXDDX010000110.1:1060000-1192500 GCA_034670405.1 Hoplostethus atlanticus | reverse complement strand
CCCATTTGGAAAGATTTTTTATCCTTTATATTTTGGAGATATTAAAAAATAAAGGTAATGATTCTTTTTTTTAAATGGATGTATTGCATTTTGCAAATAATACAAATGCAGTAAAATCTGCTCTCAAAACAAACTAGTTCAATGTCTCGTCCACTTCATGTCTCGTCCAAATCATGCTTTATATTCACCACATCTCACCTCTCTGAGTTGTTTGTATAGCCTTTCACAGCACGGCGTTGCAGCAAACCGCTTGTAAGAAAAGTCCAATAAATTGTCTTAGCGCTCTACGATTGACACTTGAGTTGTACTTTCCGTTAACAGTCAGCATGTTCGTGTGAGATTAGCTGAGTCGACTCCAAACAAACTGCCACTCTTTTAAGTAACTCGCCCAGACTCCACTACACCCTCTTTACGATTCAAGTCATGTTTTATATTCACCCTGCTGCAGCGGCTCATGACTCAACTTCTTCATGTAGCCATTCATAGCATCGCAGCAAACTACCCACCCAGCGTAGGAAACATACAATATAATTGCAAATCAAATTGAGTTGTAATTTCCTTTATAGGCAGCAGGATAATAAGATTGGCTGTGATGGCACAGGAACCGTATTAATATCTCACTCCGATTCTACATCATCCTCTTGATAATTCAAATCATGTTTTATATTCACACCATCGCAGCTCACAACAAGTGCACATCCCTTCCCTGCACGACACAGCAGCCAACTACCCGTAACCTAAGGAAAGTGCAATAAACAGTTCCTCTTCTTTGCCAGGCGGACTTTTTCATACACCAGGAAGCTGTTGTGCATTCATGTATAAATGTTGAATTATGGCGATTCCCTAATGTGCTGACATTTATTTCCATAATGTATTTTCTGGACGGGAACAAAGCATTTGCCCCCTGCTGAGAAATAGATTGTGTGAAATGGCTTCAACCCCTCGGTTCGCTTTGCTTTCTCTCTCCGTCACTTTCTTCTTCATCTTCCTCACTTGTCCTTGCCTCCCCCCCCCTCTTTTTTTACACTCCCTTTCCCCTTACATCTTCTCTCACTTTTATTCTCCGGCACTGTCAGAAATTGATATCAAAGGTCTGAAAGGGTTTTTAAAGATGCTACATGAAGGGTTTTCTCAATAATATATAGTGAGTGTGAAATGAGTTTTGTAACGTGTAATGATACCACTTCTCCTCTGTCACAGCGGTTCATACATGGATGGCGCGTCTCCTATCCTGCAATTAGTCTATAATGACCTCTCTGCCTCGCTCGTCTCTTACAGCTGTACATGCATAAACAGTCTGGCCTACAAAAAAATGTTGCTGGTACCATTTCTAAGTGCCAAACCTAAAGTATTGGCCAATACCGATTAGCAATCCATCAATTTTACTGAACAATACAAACTTGGAACATTAATTTCGTAGGCATTGGACGTATATCCATTTTTCTCAATTAAAGACATCTAGCATCTTTGTATGAAAAAGAAATCGAGTTGCTCTGCTTGTGATGTGAAGCACTTTTCTGACTGAAAAGCTTTTTACACTGATGTGAACATTCAGATAACAACATTGTTTTCCTGGTAGTGTATTGATTATTACATTACTGGGATCCATTATGTTAAAGTAATAATTTGCGATGTCGTCATAGAAATAAATGCCTGTTTCACTACTCTCTATTGCCAGTTGATATAAAACAATAGTGATCCAACCTATATCCATTTCATAAAAGCTTTTACATTTGATGTTCAGGTGTCAATAAAGTATCTCGGGAAAAACCTTTTACACTTCCAGCAGCAGCAGCGGTTGGTTTGGAATAAACTGGGTAGTTAGCATGAGCAGCGATAGCCACCGTGGCTGAACAGACAAAGAAAAGAGTGCCACCTGCAGAAACTCAAACTTTATCAACAGAAATATAAAGGCAAAACACGTCACAGGGCTGGCCACACTGTTTGATTGACAAGTGACCTCTGGCAAGTGCAGTGAGAAATATCACAGCAGTGAGGCTGAGCACCACAGATGTCGCCAACATAAAAAAAAAACGATGTAAAAAATGTAATAACTATAACTAACCCTCACCCCGTCTCTCCCCTCTCTCTGCCCGACAGCATATCTAACTTCACCCCTAAAGTCGGGGAGAAGGACACCCAGAGAGCGATCCGACAAGCCTTCGATGTGTGGCAGACCGTCACACCGCTCACCTTCCAGGTAACAGAAAACTGACAGAGAATTGAGCCTCCTCAGGGCCACAGTGGAAATCTACTGCTCCTGACAAAATGTGTCAGCACTAATGTGATTTAAATGTTGAATTAATCTTTTGCCAAGTGAATTGTACAAAGCTAGACAGGAAAAACTGGCGACGTTAAGACCTGAGATCAGAGACTTAAACTTATAAACTGCATTTGTAGTCTAAAAACTTCTAAAAACAGAGTTGCAAAGCGCTTTAATACAAATACAATGAATAATACATTAAATAAGGGATTAAAAGATCTACGATGTAACTAGGAGCTAGAATTTGCTGACCCTTAACACTAACAGGCAACCAGCTAAAAAAGGAACAATGATGCTGTGATGAGTTTAAGCAGTGAAGTGAAGTGAAAATCATAATTATCTGAGTTTATTGATGGTAAAATCTCAAACAAAACAAAACCAGACAAGTAGAACTGATGAGGATGTTTGGAGTTGAAACCAGGGATGAAACTGATCTGAATGTGACGTTTTATTTTTCTTTAACTGTTCTAGTCTGTGGTAATCTTCTCAGTTCTACTGTACTGTACTCCACTTTTCACACTTTATTCTACTCTGCTCTACTCTACTCTACTCTAATCTACTCTTCTCTACTCTTACCTCATCAGGAGGTGCCATACTCAGACATCAAAAACGAGGGCAAGGAGGCTGACATCATGATCTTCTTTGCCTCCGGTTTCCACGGTGACAGCTCTCCGTTCGACGGGGAGGGGGGGTTCCTGGCCCACGCCTACTTCCCCGGCCCCGGCATCGGAGGGGACACACACTTTGACTCGGACGAGCCCTGGACACTCGGCAACGCTAACCATGATGGTGAGACACCTTTAACACTCTTTAAATGGACACCTCCCCAGTTTCTAGTCATATTACTGGAAAAACGTTTCTGCATTTAGCCTTTAAATACACTCAAGTTGTTATCATTGTTAACTTTCTTTATTGAACCAATGGTTTCTGGCTAATAACTTTTCGGCATTTTACATTTGTTGATCAAATACACTCAAGACAGCTTGTTAGCAATTGCAGCTATTTTCAGTGAAACCAGTGTGCTTTCCAGCTAAAAAGTTAGCAAGTTAGCTAGTGGTAACAGCCGGGTTCAGTGAGGAATGCTAATACTGAAGTGTTTTAGCTAAATAGATCTATCACTAAGTATCCAGTCTGTAAAGTGTTATTTTATTAAGCCAAGGACTTAGTTAAAGTACCATAATCTGTTTTAACTTTCTGCTGTTAATCATTTTGTAGGTGAGTAGGTGTCACTTTTTTCATGTGGTGGATTTGTCTGGGAATAGATTTTGTTCTACTGTTGCACTCATTGTCGGCATAAGATCTAAATGCCTAAAATGTAAAGGCTCAAACACACTGGATGCAACTTTTGACACGCGTCATTAGATTTGAAATGTCATCACCAAGTCACTGGCATTTGCACTTGACCACTGCGATGGGTAATATATTTTATTGTGACATAAAATCCATAACCCAGTATATAGTCTGTTCTCAGTCTGCATATCTGCTCATATAACTTTACAAACTAGCTGACTTGACGAGCTTCCAATGGGTGGTAATTGACAAAATCCAAAACTGCCTTGTGATACATGGCTATAAATTAGAAATGTATCGGAAGTATGGATCATAACACGGACATAGCCATCTAGATAAATAGAAAGTAAAAAATATCGGCTTCTGGAAAAATCTCATTATTTTACCTTTTTCCTATTGTAAAATGTTGATATTGTCCATTTAACTGTCTGACATAGTTTGGGTTAAGTTGACCCAAGTTGACCTGCCTAGACCCAACCGTCAAGTCAAGTTCATCTTTGTTATCTCTAGGAGGGACAATCTGTTTCCATGTTAACATGTTAATGTTGCATTTTCAAACCTCAGACACCCGTAAACTAACCGAACTAACTGACTATCGGTCATAATGTGAAAAAAAGAGTTTGATTCCAAAATGGGATATCCACCATTTCAAATAATTGGCATGCACTATTACACATTATGGTTTACCAATGAAGTTAAGACTCCTGTTAAGATGTTTGCCTATTTAACAGTTATGGTTTTAAGGAAAGAATCATTGCCAATTTTGAAATACTGACTGAATGAATATGTCTCGTTTTGGAATAAAACCCTTCAAATGTGAAAATATTCTCAGTCGTCACTCCTCCTATCTTTGAGCACCACCCTTTAGTCATCGGATGAAAAACGAAGGGAGAAATAACATTTGCTTGATGTTTGTTTTTTTTCCTTCTTCTATCTCAGTTTGACAAATGACTTTTGCCAGATTCTCTCTCCTTGAACAACAAACGTGTTGATAGAGAGAGAAAGAGACAGCGAAAGAAAGAGCGAGCGATAGAGAGCGAGAGGAATCTGGCTTGAGAGATTAGCAGAGTAGCTGTGACAGAGTAGCTCTAAACTTGTCTTGCCACATTATAGCGTGCATGTGATCCCTACTCCAAAGTGAATTGTCGCAGTTAATAGTTTGGATTGCTCTGTTGGCTTGTACTATGGGAGTTTTACTATAATGTATTATATTATAGTGTATACACACACGCACACACACACGCAAACATAGGCTTTTCCTGTTGCCCACTCAGCAGTAGTGGCAGTTCTGCTGATTGGTGCATAAATACTGTCTAAGTATTGATCACTGATCAGGTAGTCATCCATCTATACCCACTGTGTATGTGTGTGTGTGTGTGTGTGTGTGTGTGCATGTGTGCAGGCGTATGTGTGCACTTGCGTGTGCAGGCAAGTGTATGTTTGTATTTGAGAACGTCTGTATGTGTCTGTGTGTGTGTGTGCACTCATTCAGGTGCACATGTGCACGTGCTTGCGAGTGTCTATATATCTCCACAATCCCTCCACACACACACACACACAGTAATTGAAAGATTAGAGAGGAGATAGCGAGACGGCAAAGTTCTCCAAAGCCACTAAAACTAATTCATGCCGTCAGCTTCAGAAGGGCGTTTCTAGGACAAACAGGCCTCATTTTCACCTCGGCTTAAAACCTGATTTTTCTGCAGCTGTTGAGGGACAGTTTCTGTTATTAACCTTTTAACACCAGGAGCAGCGTATCAAATGGCACAAGTGTCCTCATCAGAGGCATAAGACTCTGAAACTGTTTCAAGGCAACTTTACTGTAGCAAGTAGTTTTCCGGCCCTAATTGTAATATTGCTTTCACAATAGCTGTAAAATGTCCATGTAGTGGATTCTCAGCTGTCTCTTTGGGTTTAGTGGCTTTATACATTTACCTGCTGTGTGTCCAGGACACATACTTCCTAGTTGCAATGTTGTAGAGTCAAGTAAGCAATCTTGGCTGCTACTAACAACTAACAACTCTTAGTAAATCCATATATGTAAGTAATCCATACTCTTTACCATACTTTCCACCTATACAGTCTACTTAATATTGCAGTAACATAACTGCAGTGACCCATCGTCCCCACAGAGATCAATAACGTTTCATCTTATCTTAAATCCAGCTCATGACCTTGGTCTCATCTCCCCTGCAAAGGCAAAGTAACAGCTTTGTTTCTTGATTTTGCCTCTATGGCTGTTATCTATTTTATGTATAGACAAAGTGACTCTGTGTCCTCTCTAAAGCCCCTTCTCTAGAGTGTCAAAAATACAATAAGTACAAAGACAGGAGGTAAACAGCAACAGACCGTAACCCAGTGGTTCTCAATCCGGTCCTCAAGGACCCCCTGTCCTGGAGGTTTTAGCTACTCAGACACACCTGAACCAATTAATGAAAACCTGAAGCCTCTAATTGGTTCAAGTGTGTCTGAGTAGAGCTGGAGCTAAAACCTCCAGGACAGGGGGTCCTTGAGGACTGGATTGAGAACCACTGCCATAACCTACTGCAAGTGCAAAGACAGACACGTAGGGAGAGTATATCAATTCAATCTAAAATGAAAAATGTCTGGGGGCAAAATTACCTCCCGCCAAGCACCAAATGCCTGTAAATTTAGTCTTTGGTGGATAAATCAAGAAGGGTCACCTGCTACACAGGCTGGCAACTTTTTTGAGATAACATTTAAATTCCTCGGTTATATTCATTCTTTGGTCTTTGCCCGTTCTCAAACTTTTTCCGTGCTGACTCTACACAAAGCGGCAGCATCTAAACTTCTGCAGACTTTTTCCTCCCTGCTTTCTCCACCGTCTGGATGGCGAATTAACCGAACGTTTGTTGAAACTTTACATTATCCCCACATGGCGAGTCGCTTCATGATGAATTACAAACTTGATCCACTGTGTAAGTGAGTGAGCAGGTTTTAAATTAAAACTGCTCGTCTCTCTCTATTGAATGTTTCACGCGGTATACCTTCCCTGCCAGAAATGAACATTTCAGTGGGGAAACCGCCCAAGTTTTCTCAACTCTCAGAAAGGCAGAGACTCTGTGGATACGACGAGTTTTCAAACGACAGCGGCGGCATGGGATTACTCGAGAGGCAGGTTACATCAGGGCGATATCAGACATCATATTTATCGCAGGAGCAAACATAATAGAAAAGCAGTCGTTGTCACAGTGGGGCGCCGAAGCAGACTACAGACCAACCACAAGGGTAACGGCAGACACACAGAGAGAGCCCACTGGGAATTCCCCCAGGCCATTGTACATGAAGTGTATGTAGTGTGCTGTAAAATCATCTTTATCTTTCCTGCGACAGGGGAGAGAGAGAGACAGAGGTATAGGGAGGGGAGAGATAAAGGCTGGTGGAAGCTGTGGTGAGAGGATAAGAGAGAAAAAGAGAGGCAGGGGAAGATAGAGGAAAGAGAGAGGAGCATACAGAGATAGAGGTGTGTGTGTGTGTGTGTGTGTGTGTGCGTGTGTGTGGATGTGGATGTGTGTAAGAGAGAGAGGGAAGAGGAAAATCAGAAAAAATGGAGTATAGAGAGAGAGAAGTAAAGAAAAGAAGCAATAAAAGAAGACGTGAAGGACGAGAAAATATGAGAAAAAGTGGGAGAGCGAGAGAGAGAGACGAGAAAATATGAAAAAATATGAAAAATGTGCAAAGAAAATCAAAATGTACGCAGGTTTTCTAGGTTTTCATCCAGCTGTAGGCAGGGAGGAACCTACACCAGCAGTACAGGCAACGGTTGGACAGAGAGAGGGAGAGGAAGGTGTGGTGAAAGGATAAGAGAGAGGGAAAGATCAAGAAAAGAGTATATCTGTGTGTTTTTTCACATTCGTGTGTGTGTGTGTGTGTGTGTGTGTGTTTGTAAACCAAAAGAGACGAGGAAACAGGAAGAGAAAAAAAAGCAAGAAAGAGCAGCAGCCACGACGGAGGACGAGGAGCACCAAACAGAGGCGGAGAGAGAGTATAGCTTCAACTCCTTGCCCCTGAGTGTCCATACAGTAGCTTTGGTCCACAAGTCAGCTGCTGGCCACCGAGGCTATAATCTTCAAACAGACCAGCCTGGGGGGAAAAAAAAGAAGATAATTATGGTCTGTAATTAGGTTCAAACAGAGTCAAACCAATTACCATGGCGATGAAATGTATTAATTTGAGCCCGTAAGAAGTTATTAAGTGGCTGACAGCGGCTCAGAATCACAGCTGTAAGATTATGAGACCCCGGTTGAAACAAACCCCCAGGAATACATGTCATTCCTCCTTTTCTTCTTCTTCTTCCTGCTATTATTATTATTATTAGCAGTAGTAATAGTAGCAGTATTGTTGTTGCTCTGCTACTACAGGGCGCTTAGCTGAAAAAATCCTAATTCCCCTGAATCACACCTCCCTCTCCCTGCCTCCTTCCTCTCTTTGCTCCAGTATCCTCTTGAAGTGAACGAAATCCTTTCGACCTCTCCCCTTGGCGCTTTCTTCCTTTCCAAGAACATCATTTATTTAACCATTTCAGCCTCATGTAGCTACCCAATCTGTTGTGTGTAACATTTCCCAAAGTTTATCAAGAGTGTGAACATGTCTGTAGTTTCATTTGCACTTGAAATGCGGTCAGTTGGATTTATGAGACATTCAAACAGTGGTGCAATAGGATTTCATATTTCATATATTTTTCTCATTATTCCCATTTGTTCTGAATCACCTGTTTGACGAACCTACCCTGTATTTACATTCAGCTTATCACACATTAGGCTTTTAAAACGGCGATTCAAAGTTCAAACTAATACAGTTTGAACTTTTACCAATCAGCTGAAGTTGGGCTGTTTTTCCGGCGGTGTTGTGAAATAGAGGCCAGATGAAGCCCTGGAATTAGGAGCTGACAATCTTTTCCATTGGCACAAATTCTTCTTCTGATGTGAAATATCATACTGCCTTGCCCGTGAGCCGACAGCACCACAGACTAACTTTAGCTCACTTTTCCAGTGTGTCTTTGGTCTCCGAGGCTTTGTTCCATTTCAGAGGAGATGCTGAGTTTTTCGGTAAACTTTGTTTGAGCAGCGGACGGCCCGTCAGCGCTCCTGTCTTCTCTCTGACGCCACATTTAAGCTCTGAAATAATCTGGAGCAAAGAATCTGAAGAATATCATTTTAGAGGCAATAATCTCTCTCTCTGTTTCTGTTTCCTCTCTCCGCCTCTCTCCTCTTTTCCTCTCGTCATCCCTCTTTGTCTCTCCTACTCTCTTTTCCTAACTCTTTCTCTCTGTCTCCCCCTTTCCCTTCTTTCTCTCTCTCCCTTTCTCTCCCCCTTCCCTTCCTCTCCCCCAACTCTGTCTTTTCTCCTTCGCTCCTCATTTCCTTCTCTCTCTTTCTCCCTCCTCTCTCCCCTCCCCTTCTCCAAACCCTCTTCTTTCTTCTTCACTCCTTATCTCCTCCCGCTCTCTCCTTCATCCCTCCCTCATATTTGCCTTCTCTCCCTCTCTATCTTCTTCCTTCCTCCCTCCACTTACATCCCTATCTCCCTCTTTCTTCTTCACTCCCTGCCTCTCCCACCCTCTCTCTCCCCTTTTCCCCTCACCTGTTTATCTCCATTTCTCCCCTTTTCTCTCACGTCTCTCTTGTTTCTTTCTTCTGTCTTCCTCCTCCTCTGCCCCCAAACCTCTCGTTCTCCTCCACTCCTCATTTCTCTCCCCTCCTCCTCCTCCTTCTTCTTCTTCTTCTTCTCCAGGTAACGATCTGTTCCTGGTGGCGGTCCATGAGCTGGGTCATGCATTGGGTCTGGAGCACTCCAACGATCCCAGTGCCATCATGGCTCCTTTCTACCAGTACATGGAGACACACAACTTCAAACTGCCTCTGGACGACCTGCAGGGCATCCAGAAGATCTACGGTAGGCCGCCGATCGACGTCCGCACCATATTTACAGACCAGCTTGCATCTGTTTGTTTGTCACACGCGATATAAGACACCGCTGATGACATTTTGCCAAACCTTGGGGCCATGATGCATCTCACCACTGCATTCAAGTGTTTTCAAAATGTACGCCACGTTGTTCATTTGTCCATGTGTCACGCACAATATTTCAGATGCCACCAATCTTGGGGGAATAATTCATCTCACCACCCCATTCATTCATATCTCAGACATAGCTGATCAGATTTCAGTGAAACCTGGGGGGAGTGACGCATCTCACCACGCAGCTCACTAGCCCAAGTGGGGGGGGGCACCGCATCATTTGCTCATTCATGTGTCACGCGCAATATCTCCGACATCACTGATCGGATTTCAGACTTGGGCGGAGTGATCATCTCACCGCTTCCTTCTGGCATTTTCAAAATTGCAACAATTACAGGTCAAAACCAGATGACATATGTACTGATTGTTACTGATTGACCTGGAGGGGGCCTGTGGGGGTGGCATTGTTTACTGTTGCCTTGTTTTATTTTTATAGTCTACTTATACACACACACACACACAAGCACGTCCAAGTGGGTAAAGCATGCCCCCCCCCACACATTCAACCCTCCACTGCTCCAAATGAGTTGCTCAGTTGCTAGCAGCGAAGCTTGTACTGGGTGAATGTGTGTGAATGTGAAGCAGGAAAAGAACAACAACTGCAGTTCAAAAAGCGCATACATGCTCAGCAATCCCTCCCTGGATAGAGGAAAAGTTTTAAAAAAACAAAATGCCAGACTGTGTGTCTTTGGTTTTTCCCATTGTGTTTACACTAGAGACACTTTGTTTCTTTCCAGAGAAGAGGAGATGCTTGGAGTTTCAGAAAGCTGCTTTTAACTGAACAAAGAACAGCGGAAGGCCTGTCAGCAGCGCAAACATGTCCTGTTTTCTGACACACTAGCTTTCTACCCTGAAATGATCATAATAGCATTTGATGTAATATACTGTAACATTTGTTTAGTGTAGGAAGACACAAAGAAGCAGGAGAAAATAATGTGCTTGTTGGGTTGGGGGATATTAAGTTAGTGGGCTACTATTAGACCGTCGATGAACCAAACCTCAACATGTTTGTTAGCCTGTCATGACATTAGTATTAGCAGATATAGCAGCATCATAGTAGCATCACTAGCAATTGAGCTGGACCCCACAAGTACCCAGATGGCCCATATGTGTCATTCATTGGTTGAACCGTTTTGTTCTTTGTTTACCTGGGCCTGCTTTCCCTGAAGGTTATCTTTTCCCTTTGACACCGCATCAAAGATGATCTTAACACTAAAGGTCATGATACACAGGTGACATTTTGAGTCAATGCAGAAGGACAATACTGGCAGCAACAGGGTGTCCAACAGTATTTTCCCATTGGACTTATGTTCAGTGTGGATAACAAAGCCTGCTATTTTGTCCACTGGGAGTTGATCCCGTTTGCCATTTGTCTCTGCTCTATCTATACAACTTCAAAATGCCTGTGTAGCATGGATCTAACATCCCAAATACAATCAATATATATTGCATTTGGCATTAAGCCCTGAAATGTCTGTCTTTGCAAGTAAATCATTGGTGTATAGTGCAAAATTAGAATAACAACTCTTTCCTGGCAATGGAAACAGAAACAGCTGTGCTCCCTCATTTAACTCACAAGCAAACCTCGTTTTATGGGGCCGCTTGTGCTAAAAACGTATACCCTCATGGCACTGTAAGGCATTTTGGGTAAAAGCATCCACCAAATGGCAGATGTTATGTTAATGAACAGTAAATACCATGAAAGTAATCTCAAAATAATTAAATTCCGTCTGTAAATGCAAATAACATCTGTTGTGGTTGTCCTGCCCTTCTTTTATCTGTCAGGCATCCCCATGACACTGTAGGAAATGACTGTAACTAAAAATAACCTTTAGACAAATAATCAATGATAATAATTGACCTTTGTCTATCAGGCATCTCCACAGCACTCTGTACTGTCACATACATCAGAAATAACCTAATGATTATTTTTAAACCAATAAAAATCAATCAATAACCAGAATGACTCATGTTTGTTGTCGGTATTTGTCTACCAGGCATCCCCACGGCCATGTTGGAGCCCACGAGGCCGCTGCCCACCTTACCTTCTCGACGGCCACACTCCACCTCCGAACGCAAGCATGACCGCCAGTCCCGTCCGGCGCGCCCGCCCTCCGGAGACCGGCCTGCGCTCCCCGGTAATGGCAAGCCCAACATCTGCGACGGCAACTTCAACACCGTGGCCTTCTTCAGACGGGAGATGTTTGTCTTCAAGGTGAGCAGAGAGGAACAGACGGATAACATGAATACACAGTTGTTACGATACACAGATTCATATGAAGTGAGCGGTGAGGTCAGTGACATACATTCATATAGTAAAGGCTTTAAGTGAGCAAGTTGCTCCACCTCTGAGAGGAATTGTTCAGAAGATTTTGCTCCCTTTTCAGACAGCAGAAGCTACAAATGATCAGGCGTGTAGTAGTGTTACAATATTCAATCCTACTACGAAAAACATTTGAGAAAGAATCTGCTGCAGGATAAATACAGACTCTTTCGATGGCTTCCACCATTGATGATTGACGCTTTATATGCCCATGCACCCACCTTTGATTGAAAGCAACAAGTTCGCACCTGTTTTCTGGGCGTTGTCAAAAGGCATTCTGGGAAATATAGGAAATGATTCATTAAAGTAGAAGTAGAAAGAGAGAAAGTGGGTCCACCAAAAAAAAAGTACATTACAACGCTTCATCACTAAATAACTCCTGCGATGCGATGGCTCCAACACTGGCAGCATCAGGGGTTCGATTCCCAATGCAACCACCCATGCTAAAAATGTACGCTCTCATGGTACTGAAAGGCACCTTAGATGAAAGCATCCACCCAGTGGCATATGTTACGTATGATCATTAGTGCCAGGCATATGCTTTCAGTATCCCAGAGACAGAATCTAACAGAGTATTGCAACTCTATTACTCATGCAGAATATGTGTGCGTGGCCCAACACGGTCTGGTGAAATGAGCACAAACTCTGAAATGTGTTGTGGACATGTGAAGATTACGTTCCTCCACCACAAAAGCACAAATTGGCCATTTTCAGCTGTTCATCACGTGAAAAGCTAATGATTAAGTTAAAAACCTCCACACCTTTACTTTCCACTGCGCTATTTCAACGTCAAACTACTTCCTGTTTCTACTCCTGTCTCCACGTATTATTTTATCGTGGTAAAACTTTTCATGCACGTATTTTTAAGACATTGTGTTCGTTACATGAAATTTCAGGAGACATTTGGCTCCGTGACCACATGCCCACATATTCACATAAACTTACATGGGTCCAAAAATGTAAGCGTTGCCAGATAAAAATGGGCCGCTTCCAGCCTGTGTGTTATGTCGTACAGAGCGGGAGAAGAGACATCTCACTCTTTGAAATATGATAGTGTGTGTGTGAGTGAGAGAGAGAGAGGGAGAGAGGGAGAGAGGGAGAGAGAGTTATGTGCAGAGGAGAGAAAAATCCATTTTGATGTCTCTGATCTTTAAACTGAATGTTAGAAAAGGTCACATATCTGTCTAGCTCTCTGTCTGTCTGCCTTCCTGCCTGTATATCTGTCTGTGTGTCTATTTTGTCTTTCTCTCTGTTCACCTGTCTGTCTCCGTTCTGAGGGCTTTCTATCTATCTGCCTGCCTGTCTCACTCCGTTTCTCTCTGTCTGGTTTTCTCTACCTGCCTTTCTTTCTTACTGGATGTCTGCCTCGCAGTTGCATCACAACTCTCCCAGTAACCAGCAGCTATCATGGACGTCAACTGGAGAATTAACTGTGTGCAAATAATGGCTAAATATATAACAACTGGGCGAGAAAAAGAAAGACAGCTGAAAATGATGGTTTATATAAAATAAAATACATTGTCAGCAAGGTAGAAAACATTTCTTCACTTGTATTCCCCTGCATGCTCAGCTCCAGGCCTATGGAGAAATACCACCAAGAGAATAGAGTTGACAATCACTGAGCTAAGACAGATGAATCGGTTTCAGTGTAGCTACCGGTGGTCATTTTTACTTATTTTACTCCTAACAAAGTGAGTTTGAAATCTTTTGATGAAGGGGAATACAAATTCACATCAATTTTCAATTCAAAATATTGATGAGTTCAATTTATACTCACATTTTTGTGTCTGTTGAGGTGAACGTTAGAGTCTAGAACTCAAAAGAGAAGCGTTTTCTGGATCTGAATGCCTCAAGGTCAGCAGTAGATCTATGAAGACATTAACAGAAATGATGAAGATGTATTCATTTCTCCATGTTGGGTTGTAATGCATCTTCCACACTCTGTCTCAGTTGTGGGGGATGGCAAGCAACGATTGGGGTCAAGGCGTGGAAAGAAGTGTCTGCAGGGAAGACGATATAATGTAGAATATACTTTCTTAACAGGAGAGGTAACAGAAGTGATACTTACCTGAAGTTTAGGCATTTTATAGAGCTACTTTTTTATTTCATTTAAATAGATTTTTACTAACAGCAAACTAACAGTACTTCTATTCGAGTAGGATATTTTGGTACTCTTTCCACCCCTGAGGATGTGTGTGACTCAGGGGTCGGACATACTCAGAACATCCAGCACAACGGTGCAAATGTCAAACGGCTCTATTCTGAGCTGTGGAAATAGGGAAACCCTATTGGTTTCACGGTTATGGGGTTTGCTTAAGTCAGGTGGATTTCAACCCAGCACATCCTGGAGAACCCGGGATGAGAAATCCATTGTGATATTTGGGGATATCAGAGTCAGACAACCTCAGCTCTGGGGGCTTGGTATCACTATAAAGTTTTCAGTGTCTATCAGACAGTCTATTTGGTATTTCCTCCTGTCTTTCTGCCTGTATGACTGCCTTCCTGATCGTCTTTCATTCTGTCCATCTATCATGCCTGTCTGTCTATTGAGCTCTCTCTGTCTCTCTTGGCCTGCATGTCACTTTACAGTGTATTAACCTATGGAAAGTATTGTAAATACACAGTAATAACAGCCTAGGCAACTGGATATACTAACACAATACTAACACAATGTTTTGTGTACTTACAAAACTTTTCTATGAGCTAATACAGGGTGATACACCAAATGTTAAATTTGATACCATTTTTAAAAGGATAATTTTTCACTGCCTTTGAAGTAAAGCATATTTAATAATGCAACAGAGTAAGTTATTTTCTGTGTGTCAATCCTCTACGCCCTGGGGTCGGGGTACTGATTTTATTCATGGTAATGCCCTTAATCTAATGAATAATGTCAAGTCAAGTCAAGTTTATTTATAACAAGCCTCAAAGGACTTTACAGGCCTAACTAGGTCAAACTGATAGACAATCAGATTTATGACACAATCAGTTATCAATTATCAATCAATTATGACAATTAAAGACATTTACAGAATATGATCATAACAAAAACATTTGAAAACAGAGTAAGAATCAATTTGAAACCTTGTGATTGATAGGATATGCTGCTGTACGTGTGGAAAAGTAACACAAATGTGTGGTGTCCCAAACTAGACCCACAAATATGTCCTATTAATCACAATAGCGTGTCAAGATCTGCTGTGTCAACATTCAGCGATTGCTGCTGTGAGACATTAACTGTGTAGAACGTTATACTAGAGTAAAGTGAAATTGGAAGGTATGAGCAGCTCCTACAGCTACAGGAAATGAGGTGTAGCTATATATTTTTAGCGCAGGTATATGTATACATTTTGAGCAGATCAGCATTTTTAAACTGGGTCGTTACCAGCATAGCATGTTGGTGCGTATTTTAAAGTACACCGTGGAGTGATGAAAATATATGAAGGGATGGAAATATATTTCAGGTGCATCCTGGTGGCTCAGCTGACTAAGGCACATATACCACGTAATTGATGTGTCCTGGGTTCAAATCTGGCTTGGGACATTTGTTATATGTTGTCTCCATCTTTCCACTCACTTCGCTTCACTTTCTGCTGTGAACTGCTCAGTGAAGCAGAAAGGCTGAAAAATTGAAAAAAGAAAATGTGTTATATTTCAGCAATGATTGAAATGTGTAGCGGTTCAATATTGCAGGCTGTAGTATCTATTTCTTGTGGAATATTAATTTAAAGTGGGACAGTGTAGCATGCTGGTGTGTATTTCAAAGCAGAGTTATAACAAGAACTGAAAGGTGTAGGGGCGCAATAGTTATAGAGTGCGGAGTGATAACAAGGATTGAAAATATCAAAGTTAAAAGGATTTCAAAGAGTAGGAGTGCAGCGGTGCAGCTCTAGTATAGATTTTGGTTGGAATTTCCTTTTAAACTGTGGCTGGTGGTTGGTGGATATTTCAAAGCAGCAGTGGAGTTAAAACAAGGACTGAGAAGTGTGATAGCCTCATCCAGAGTGACTACTAGGGAGTGTGCATGTTCAGCACAGCACAAATATTACATTCTATACAAACTTTTTTAATATGTCGTAGAGAAAAGACTGAAAATAAGTTGATTTTCCTCTCTCTCGTTAATCAGGTCTATTCAACCTGGTTGTAGTGCTGCTGCCCCAACGGAAACATCACGCACTACAAGTAGTGTCTGGGAGCAGGTCACTGTCGGTGCAGATCCAACCAAGGTGGCGTGTGGTACAGCTCAAAGCATCCAGTGGTTCAGATATATTAGATTTTCATGTTCATAACTGGCCTTCCAGTTGTAGGCCAGAGAGTTAACGTTCAAAGCATACAGTAGTTCAGAATGAGGATGAGGTAATTTGACTTTTAAAATTGCGTTTAAAATTGCTTCTGTTCATGTGTTATAGTTACATAACATCAAGGTCATTGTTTGTTAAATAATAATAATAATACTTTTTTTTTGTAGTGCACCAAATTTACAGAATCTCGTCAAGTAAATACGATTTACTTTCAATGGGACAGAAATATCAGCACAGTAGACAGTGAAGCAATATTTCGATTACCATGGGGCAGGCTGGATGGGGTAGACTGGACGGGGCAGGCCGGATGAGGCAGGCTGGATGGGGCAGGCTGGATGGGCCAGGCTGGATGGGGCAGGCTGGATGGGGCAGGCTGGATGGGGCAGACTGGACGGGGCAGGCTGGAGCTGGATGGGGCAGGCTGGATGGGGCAGCCTGGACGGGGCAGGCTGGATGGGGCAGGCTGGATGGGGCAGACTGGACGGGGCAGGCCTGATGGGGCAGGCTGGATGAGGCAGGCTGGATGGGGCAGACTGGATGGGCCAGGCTGGATGGGCCAGGCTGGATGGGGCAGGCTGGATGAGGCAGGCTGGATGGGGCAGGCTGGATGGGGCACCCTGTCCAAGGTGCTGTCGCCCCGCCTAAAATAATTGTATTCCTACTGCTTTCACTGGAGAGTCATTTTAGTGTCACACAGTCTAAATGTTGTTTCAACGACCTCTTCATCCCACCGAGAAACTTCTCAAGGTCAGTGGAGTGTTAAGAATGGAAAAATGTAATGAAAAATGTAGGAATGGTGCGATAGCGCAGATGTACTTTATGTGAGCGATGTCAGATGAAAAGCCTTTATCAACAGTTTTCAAGGCCAAGGTAGTGTGGTCGTTAAGTTATTAACATAGGAACAGGAGACGCAGCGCCAGCCTGAGACACTAAATCATTTTGTTACATAAAACTCTAATCTTTTAAGGAGCCGACCATTCTTTGGACCTTCTGATGGCTGAAAAAAACATGTTTGCACAGTCCCTTTTTGCTGAGCAACTTCCCGGACCCTAAAAGCCCCATGAAACCTTTTGTCTAACTTTGAAAATGCAAACAAGGCCGTTGTTTTCCTCAGGTCCTTAAAAGCTAACTATTTGAGATGGAAGGCTTTAACCCGACGACGGGGGCATACTAGGACATAAAGAGCATCGAGAGCCAGTGGGCGTTTGAAAGGACGCTCATTATGGGATGTTTCCTCGGTGAGAAACACTCATGGTTTCTTCACTAGATGTGAAGCATTGATTTTCTTTTTTTTGTGTTTCGGTTCAGACAGAAAAGCATTAGTAGCCAGTGGATGATGTTTCATCATTTGCGATGGTGTGTGTGTGTGTGTGTGTGTGCACCTGTCTAAGAGTGAGCGTGTGTGTGTGTGTGTGTGTGTGTGTAGCAGTCGTCAGGGACTATGCTTGGCTGTGTCCTAGATTCACCGGAGCCAAATGATAATGAGCTAAGATTGATGCTCGCCCTCTCCTCCTCCTCCTTTACTTTCCTCTCCACCCTTCTCTCCTCCTTTCGTTTCCTCTCCTCTTCTCTTATCCGACCCTCTGGTACTCTCTTGTCTCCCATCTCACCTTATTTTCTCCTTTGCTATGCTCTCCTCACTTTCCCTCTCTCCTCTTCGCCTCCTTACCTTGGTTATTCGATTGATTCCCTTTTCTCTTCTCATATTCTTGTCTCTTGTCTCGTCTCTTCTCTATTTCTCTTCTCTATTTCTCTTATCTTCTCTTTCTCTCTCATTCTCTCCATGCTTTGCCTCACTCTTATCTCTTCTTTTCTCTTCCATCCTTTTATTTATTTATTTCCTCGTCTTCTCTTCTCATCTCTTCTCTCCTCATCACTTTTCTCCTCTCCTCTACTTTCTCATATCTTTCTCTTCTCTCATGTTCTTCTCTTCTCTATCCTTTGCCTCCCTTCCTCTCCTCTATTTACCTCATTCTTCTTGTTCCTCCCCTCTTTTTCCTCTCCTTACCTCACATCGCCTCAGTTTCTCTCCTTTCCTCTCCAATCTTCTTCTGGTTTATGTGAGCACTAAGTTATTCCTACATCACCACAGATTTCTGCCTCATAAATAAATAGATCAAAGAGCACCAGATATAATTTAGAATAACTCAGCCACTTTGTTTCTCATACCAGTCAGCATCAAGGTCTCAAGTCTTGATTTAGGCATTGACTCATATTTGCTATATTCCCACAGCCAAAGTGGAGTTTGGTATGACCAGAGCCCGCTGGAACGTTTTATAACACAAGTTAAAAAGCACAGTTTGTTTATTGGAAACTGCAGGCGTTCAAAAGTGCATTTTGTACATTTAAAAGTACAACCCAACTGACTAATTATGCCTTTTGGCAATGAGAAGCAGAAACGAATAATCACAGACAATTGTTTGGAAATTCAGTGACATAAATAATGAATAGCTGAGCAAGCTGTAGCTTTGTTACTAAACACTTGACAAGTTTATACAATGATGCTGGTTGACACTCTTGGCTCATTCTCTGGTGTTAGTGCCCATATGGCTGACTCATTGATTATTATTTACGTACGAGTGTACAAAATATTACCTTACCTTCCCATTTATGAACAATCAATGTCTCAATTTTGTTAATCTGTCCCATCCCCTTCATCTATATCACTCCCTGAGTGGATTTAACAGGTGAAATGAACAAGAGATCCCAGTTTTCACGTGGATTCACCTGGCTATCCACCTGTCTGTTGCATGGGAACAGAAGTTGGTCCTAATAGTTTGTACACTCAATGTACTATGACACTCGATGGTCTAACTCTCATTGAAACTCTCGTCTAATTCTGGAGTACAAGACTCTGGCACGGCTCCGTTCACACTGCAGGTCTTCATGCTCAATTCTGAATGACTTTTCATATCTATTCTAGGATGTAACCCATGAACCGATGTCTAAAAGTGATGCGTGTACAGAGTAACAGTAACAAAAGACATCACTTATCCTGCTTGTTTTTAACACATTTGGTTCCGATATGTGTGTTAGAGTTTTGACTGAATTGAGGCATCTCCCCAAATACCAGTCAATGACTCTCTAACTCTTGACTCGTTAGAACTTGTCACTTCTAAAATGAGAGGAGGCAAAACACCGCATTTCTTAGTTGCAGTTCAAAATTTTGCTGTGGATTCATGTGACTCTAGGAAACTCTATTTTAACTCTGACCCATATTTTCCAGGACCGATGGTTTTGGCGTCTGCGGAACAACAAGGTTCAAGAAGGCTACCCCATGCAGATCGACCAGTTCTGGAAGGGCCTGCCGCCTCGCATCGACGCCGCCTACGAGAGATCCGACGGCAAATTTGTTTTCTTCAAAGGTATGGAATTAGATAAAAAACCTGCGGCATTTGCCTCCGTTTACACTTTCCAACATTTCTTCAAAGGTATCGCAGTCTAGCCTGGAACCAGCCGCTGAATCGGCTTTTGAAATTTCCTCAACAAAGCAAAATGGAAATTAAGGATAGGTTTCAGGCCAATCTCAAGTTGAGTATTCCTCCAGCAAGCCAGAATATAATTCTTCCGAATGGATAAACATGGCCCATCCAGGATACATGTGGGGTACAGCTAATTGGCTATAGTGATGACACCAGTCTCTCTTTATGCCTGTTAGCATTACAAAGCTGTCAATTCTTACTGTTTTACAATACTAAGAAAAAGAGAACTTAATGCTAACAAGCATTACGAGGATCTGGTAGCAGTGTTAACTTGTCAGCTTTACCCAGATGGCTCATGTTTATTTACGTTTGTCTTCTATCTGGAAAGCTCCAATAATATGTCATCTGTTTTTACTGCTCATAGTTAGAGAAATCCAGTCTCTCATCCAGAGACCCAGGCTCATAAAAGCATAATTGTTATGGTTGGACTCAGGAGGAGCAGCAGGAGGTTTGGAATCCATTTGGGGTCCTGAATTGCAGTTTAGGTCACCTGATCACTGCTTGTTGTTTTGCAAAAAATTACAATTCCATGTAATATTACAAAGGGTTGCAATATTGACCCCAGTCACCCCAAATTATCCACATTACTCATGTGCAACAGGAACCCAGGCTCATAAAACCGTATTCTTACTCAAGGCACGTGGAAACCCAACATTTCCTCCTGGAACCCAAATGAGAAATTCAGTATTTCCTACCCAGGTTGGGACCTAGGCTCATGATCATGTAACTGGCATGTGGGGAACCTTCAGAAACAGGTTTGCGACCCATTTCCTGACCCATAGTTAAAATTCACTCACCCGTGCGATTTGCAATTATGCAATCACGAGTTTGTTTTCTCCCAAAATGTACAAACATTTGATCTTTGTTTGCCCACTCTTGGTCAGCATTGCACACATGACCGTCCTGGAAGGGGATCCCTCCCTGTGTGTTCCTTCCCAAGCTTTCTTCAAATTGTATTGATGATGAGGTTATTGTGGGAGTTCTTCCTGGTTCTCATTGAGGGTGTTGATTTTGTTTTGTTTGTTTTCATATTTTGTTTCATAAAGTCGGTGTTTGTGAAGCCCTTTGGGAGTGTAATGGTGATTAAGGGCTATACAAATAAACTTTACTTGACAAATCCCTGCAAATAGAACAAAAGCTCAGAATTTTCATTGTATGTTTTTGCTCTCATCCCCAGGGTCCACCATTTTAACACATCGCCACAACTTTGCTAAACCGACTAATCAAAGTGAATGTTAACAAGCAAGCCATCGCACATTTGTGCTTTGAGTTACCATTTTTTGTCAATCCTTGCACTTTTCTTGCAAATCTCAGCAAATGCATCAATTTTGCACCGTGGCAGTTCACCTGGGGAAGCTGCCACAAAATCAACCGTTTTTGATCACAATAGTCAAGTGTGAAATAGAGAATAGGAAGGCAGGGAGGACTACTCAGCCTAAAGTAATAGAATTTCAGCCCCTGTATGAAACCTCCCTCATCCCCCGTCTGCTGACTGTGGAGTCACTCATCTCTCTCTCTCTCCACCTCTCTCGCTCTTTCTCGCTTTCTCTGTGACTCTTGCTCTCACATTGACACACATACACACACACACACACACACACACACACATACACACACATCTCCTGACTGAGTGTCCTGCTATCGCGGCCAGCCAGGAGCAGATATTAATAGCTTTGCTCTCTCTTAGAGCTCAGCTGTTGTCACACACACACACACACACACACACACACACACACAGGCTCAGAAAACACACACACACACACACGGGCATAACACACAGACTGACAAAGAGATACACAATGACACAGCTCAACAAGGCTGTGACACAGTACACACACTGACATACACAGACACACAATGATACACACTGACACACTGACACACACACACACACACACACACACACACACACACACACACACATTTAGACTAGCACAGAGAGACACATGTACACCAGATCCACACACAGAATAAGAATGAGGATTTGCCGTTTGTCCGTGCAGTGAAATCCAGAGTGCGTCTGTTTTGTTCCCAGGTAGGTCCTCCATAAGCTCACGTGGCTTTTGGTGGAACAGAACTGCACTTTCAGTAGCTCAAGTTCAAAGTGCTTGGAATGAATCCAGTGAATCCGTGAATCTTGGAATCTAGATTTAGACTATCAGTGATATTTTTGATTGATTGATTTATAGCTGCACTAGGCAAGATTTGTATGTAAAAATACACACGTCTTATTAAGGATGTATCCAAATATGAATACCAGGTTCAGCAAGGCACGAATAATACATTATATACAAAATGTTTCCCCTCCTGAGTTTAGTCAAGATTATTATTATTATTATTATAGGTCTATATCTTACAGAGCTCTTTAGGGGATGTGAGGCAGAAAAACAATCGTAATGTTTTAGCACCGTAATATTGCGTAGAGAAGAGACTGAAAATAACTTGATGTGCCTCTCTAAGCTGGGGGCTTCTCTAATGATAGCCGGGCGGTTGGAGAGACACGGAGCTTTGACTGGGAAGAGAATAGTTCTGTAGCTTGTGTTGTTTGACTGTAGTTATTTGCTACATGAATAGTGTAATTATCTTGATAACTTGCATTGGTGATGAAAACTAGATTGGCTGTTTCCCCCGGTCGGGTCTGCTGCTCTGAGTCACACCAGATGGATTCCAGTTACTCAGGAGTCTGTCCAGCCTGGTGGTAGTGCTGCTCCCCCACCAACCAGTAGTGTCTGGGAGCACTTCGCTGTCACTGCAGATCCAACCATGGTGGTCTGCAAACTGAGCAAAAGTAAAATCAACAGGGGCAATGATGTTAAACATCTGTCTGGGGTGTAGAGTTCAACACATGCAGTTGTTCAGAATGAAGATAAGGAATTAGATTTTGATTTAGAAAGATTTTCAAGTTCATAACTGAAGGTTATTGCAGTTCAAAGCATCCAGTAGTTCAGATATATAAGATTTTCATGTTCATAACTGGCCTTCCAGTGTCCCTCGGTTCCAGGGCAGATGGTTAATGTTCAAAGCATACAGTAGTTCAGAATGAGGATGAGGTAATTTGATTCATAATAAGGATTATAATCTGTATTTTGACTTTTTTCAGTTTAAAATTGTTTATGTCTATGGCTATGTTATAGTTACATAACATGAAGGTCATTATTTGTTAAATAATAATACATTTTATTTGTAGTGCACTTTTTTTTGTTGGACTTCATTGTTATTGATTGGTCACCGTAAAACCATAACCCTCACCAACATTAGATTGTTTGCCTCTCCTTTGATATAAAGCGATCACAGTTGAGGCGGGTTGGTCAACATGAGCGTGCTGTGTGCAATTTTCTGACGTCACGTTTCATGATTTCTGGGTATTGAAGTTTGTGGGACTTGTGGGTCGACACCTGTTAATAGATTTGAACACAAACTCATGTTAACTCTCAGTCCTCTGCTTCCTCTAGACCTGTGACTGTAGTAGCTTGGCCCTTTCCTTTACTGATCTCCCATAACTCAATGGATAGAGTAAGATCCTAACTGCCAGGCTAGGAACGTCCTACAGCACTGACAATACCCGTGATTCTGGGTTTGATTCCTTGCGTAGCTCAATGGATAGAGCATGGCACTTAAGACTGCCAGGGTTATGGGTTTGATTTCCCCTGGAGCCATCCATGCTAAAGGTGCTTCAGATAACAGCATCTGCTAAAGGGCATGTTTTCCTCTCTGTTTCTTCCCGGTGATAAGTACTGGGTGTTTAAAGAAGGTACCACTGAGCCAGGCTGCCGCTAACCACCTGGTGGAAAACCATTAGTTTCATGCCTAAAGTGGGTAGTGATGTGATTTAGCCACTTGTATTAATCTTCCTTGTATTCATTGTTCCCATATCTTTCTTCCATGTGATAAGTACAGGGTATTTAAATGAGTTACTGCCAAGTCAGGCTACTTTAAATAGCCTAGTAGAAAGATTTTAAAGGTTAGTACCATGATTTAGCCACCTGTATTAATCTCTCTTTGTATTCATCTTTCCCACGTTTCCACTAAGTGATGAGAACTTGATACTTAAAGAAGTTAGCGAGGAGCTGCTGGTTGAGTGGAGAAGCAGCTTTCACACTGTAGAAAGGTTTTGTTGTGTTGGACAATATTTTAGCCGCCTGGTTGTTGTGACTTATTAACACTTTCCCATCCCACATGAGTTTCCCTACATAAAATTGTATTTCCTTAAACATTTTATTTATTGTTTTTTGTAAATTAATTAATCATTTAAACCCCTAATATATCCCATAGTTTCCTGTATCATTGAACAGGTGTGGTGGGTCACCCTGCCTTTAAGAGCTTTTGTTAGTCTGGGTTTTACTGAAGAGGTTTATTGTCCCATGATGGTCTAAATGGTGTTTCAGAGGACGAGAATAACATTTTGAGGGAAACACTGAATACTTTGAATTTTTTGGCATGAACATGATCAAATGTAAAGATACTGAATATCAGGTTTTTCAGTTTAAAAATATCAGTATCATATCAACATTCAAAAACGGTCGAAGCCTACTGGGAAGTACTGGGTTTTCACCTTCAAAGCCTAGTAGAGCTTGGCGATAAGCTTGTGATAATAATGCAATTTATTATCATTAAATGAGTTGATACATGATACATGAGTTGATTAATGTCTCCTCACATCTTCTAGGTGACAAGTACTGGGTGTTTAAGGAAGTTACTGCTGAGCCGGGGTACCCTCACAGCCTGGTCGAGCTGGGTAGCTGCCTCCCCAAAGACGGCATCGACACGGCGCTGCGCTGGGAACCAGTTGGAAAGACCTACTTCTTCAAGGGGGACCAGTACTGGCGCTACAATGAGGAGAAACGCACGGCGGACCCGGGCTACCCCAAACCCATCACCGTTTGGAAAGGAATACCGGACGCACCGCAGGGGGCCTTCATCAGCAGGGAGGGATGTGAGTATCTAGTCACCATTTATTTGATTGTTGTTGATTGTTGGGCTTGTTGTGTGTTATCATAAATTGGATTAGTTGCAACGTTAACTCTTCAGGTAGTAAGCAATCTTTCTTGCTTAATTTATATTTTTGGTATATTCATTCTTCTTTCTTGCTCTTTTGCTTTATTCTTACGTATGTACGCTGTTTTAAATAAAACCTTTCAGAGAGTATGCAGGCGTTGGTAACTCCTGAAGTATAAAGCCTTAATATTTGTCATGAGTTATTGTAAAAAAAGGAAACAATGAGATATACATATATACACACAATTTGAAAAACATGACACCCGCTCTTACAATAGTGTATCTGGCATGAAACTAAAACTCGCTATTTAGTGTTAGTGCATAAGTAGTAAAGTAGAAGATTAGAGGATGTAATCTATAATCTATCTAAAACACTGAGCAAATAAATCAAGCAACAATTTATTTTCTTCCAAAAGGGATAAATATTATTTTCTGCAGAGAAACTCTTGAGCTGGACTACTGTACTACATCTAGAAGAGAATCTGGTCAGGGTGTAGGCCTACACTAGGAGTGTTGAGTATGTGTTGTGTTGTGTTTACAGGCCTAACTAGGACAAGCACATAGACAATCATATTTATGACAATCAGTTATTAATTATGGATTAAATATGACAATTATGTTTACAGAATAGGATCAGAACAGAAGCACATGGAAACAGAGTAACTGAAAGAGGACCGAAAGGATTTAACAGAGAGGAGGACATAGCAAGCCTTCATAATCTGTCTAAGGCACCACCAGCCTAAGGCCTCTCTCTGAAGACAAGGAGAAAAACCCTATAGGAGAAAAAATGAAGGGAACTTGGGAGGGGCAATTCAAAGACACATCCCCCACCAGGACAGCTGGGCGTGCATTAGATGACAGGACAGAATATAGTGCAGGCCATGTAGATCTGTGTGCCTAGTTCAGTGGAATAGTTCAGTATGCATGGTCAGCCAGAGCTCCTATAGTTCGACATATGTAATGAATAGACTGGTGTAGATAGTTCCGGTAATAAAATCCTCCGTCTCGCATCAGTCACCACATCCCACTTTGGCCTGGCCAGCATCAGAACTCCATATCACCACTCAGTTAGTCAGTCAGTCCGCCTGTCTCGCTGTCTGTCAGTGAGTTAACTTGTTAGCAAACTAGCCAACCAGCCAGTCACCAGCCCGTCATGTCAGCCCGTCACTCTGTTGCAAATTCTGTTCATTCACATCAGATTATTTGTCCCTTAGCCCCGTGTTTATGCTACAGCAGCATAAAACGTCACAAGCAATGGGGCTACACACACACACACACACACACACACAAACTCACACACACACACACACAAACTCCGTCTAGAAGGAAATTTCCCATCATCACTTCTGCTTGTCGAGTTGCGACCCCATGACCCTGTGGCTGCCACTGAAGGAGGCGAGAACACCAGAGGCAGAGCTCTGTCCGTGTGTGTGTGTGTGTGTGTGTGTGTGTGTTTATAAGATCAGAGGTGGTGACATGGGCGGTCGGGCGTGGTCTCTTGGTGTTAGATCAGAAGCTTACCTACAGGGAGTTTGGAGGCGACAGACGTGTGTGTTTATACATTTCTGTTTGTTTCGGGGAGTTGGGAGCCAACAAAAGAAGCAGACTTCTTCAATCAGATAAATCATCTTGGGGTCTTATATTGTGCTGTGTGTGTGAGTGTGTGTGAGTGTGAGTGTGTGTGACCCCTGAAACAGCATTTAGACCATCATGGGACACTAAAACTCTGATGAAATGCTTTTAAGGTTAGCGGCTCTCTAAGGCAGGGTGACTCATCCCACCTACTCAGTGGTAGGGGAATCTCTGGGATACATTACTGCCCTTAAGTGAAGAATTAATACAGAACACATTACTGAAAACTTAAATCAATACATAAAATGTGCAAAGAAAATAAAATTTCATTGCAGGTTTATCAGATTGTTTTCATGTAGCTGTGGTCAGGGAGGAACCTCCATCAAATCGTCTGTGGATGACATGACGGGCTGATATCCGATATTTAATAACAGCCCATGTCGGTCTAACCTTAGTATGCATACATACTGGCTTGTGTGTGGGTACGTGTATGTGCACAGTGTGTGTGTTTCTGTGTGTGTGTGTGTTTGAATCTGCATGTTATTACTGAGGGATATCCATTTACTGCTCTCTCTCTCTCTCTCTCTCTCTCTCTCGCTCTCTCAGTCCCATCTGTCTCCCAGTCACAGTGTCTGTCTCATAGGCATTACATAATATTGCCCTTCAATAAAAACAAGCACTGCTGGGACCAAAACACTGTAGCTGCCTTTTATCCATTGTGTCACACTAGAAACGCATTGCCTCTAATGAGATCCTATGCCATTAAGAAAGAAGGCATCCAGTTGAGGATATTAAAGATGGATGTTTTAGAGAGTGCATGAGTAGAGAGTAAAGTGTAGTATTGGTTAGTGCAGTACATAACGCTGTACATCTCCTGAATGTTAACTTTTGGAGGACTTTGGTTGCGTTTCCTATTGACACCCCCACAGTTTTGATATTTTACAGCCCATTTCCAGTCCATTGGTTTGGGCTTGGTGCAATGTTCAAGAAAAAATACCACACAACAATTTCAGCTGTAAATTCCAGTTTAAAAATAATTTATGGAGGATGATATGGAATTCATATTTATAAATATAATTTCATATTTATATGCTTAAAAAATGTTTTCGATTCTTGCTGAGAGAATGAAGCATGATATTTATTATTGTTATTGTCATCAATAAAATGTCATATTTTCATAGGTTCTTGGCTTGGTCCGAGGGTCAAGATCGATTTTCTACATGTGGGCGACATTGTCAGTGTTATGTTTTGATTGGTTTGATGATCACCATAGTTTAGGACTGCTCAGACAAATATATATAATAATATATATTTAAGAATGAATGGTGTGAACAATATGTTCTGTACTCTTAGCAAACATTTCATGTTTTTATGGAATAATTTCAATATTTTCTCTTTCCTCCATTTTTCTCCACACAATCCCTACCTTACCAACCACCCCTCCCCATCCTCCCATCCTTAGACTTCACCTACTTTTACAAGGGAAAGGAGTACTGGAAGTTCGACAACCAGAAGCTGACAGTGGAACCTGGATACCCCAAATCCATCCTGCGTGACTGGATGGGCTGCGACCAGTCCGACATGGAGCGCTCCGGTAACCGCGGTGACCGCCAGCTGCCCCTCGACGATGTGGACATCATGGTGACCATCAACGACGTCCCGACGACGGTCAACGCCATCGCTGTAGTGATCCCCTGCATTCTGTCGCTCTGCATCCTGGTCCTGGTGTATACGATTTTTCAGTTTAAAAACAAAGGAGTGCAGCAGAGCACCATGACCCAGCACTACTACAAATACCCCGTACAGGAGTGGGTATGACAGGCACGCTATTCATTTTCCCAAGAGGTCAAAGGTCAATGTTCAAGGGTTGAAGGGGGTCAAGCGTTCGTGACATTGTTAGCTAGTGAACACGCTAGTTGACGTTGGATGATGCTGCCAACGCTAGCAGTGCTACTATAGGACAATGGGACGGCAATGCTGAAGGACACTAATTGCAGTAGCTAATGTTAGCGATAAATGCTACATGTAGGGACACACGCTGAAAATGCTCAATGGGAGTAAATGCAGATGTTGGCTCAGAGTATGAGCAACCTGTGTGTGTGTGCGTGTGTGTGTGACTTGTGCCTGTGACATAAACACCTTGGTGTAAAACAGTAAGGAAAAAGGTTATACTGATTTTGTCTTACCCCCCTTTCCTCACCTGGCAAGGACCCTTAAAAGAAACATGTCTGACAGCAGCTGGAACAGCATCAGTCAAATGGACTCTGGGAGGATTTGATTGGCTACGGATGAACAGCCAATCAGATTTTCCAGCCTTGCACACCTGACTTGTAAGTGGGTGAAATGGGGTCATATGAGTGATACTGAACTTTGACTTTTTCTCCTGGGACCTATGTAACAAGACCTCCCTTCTCAGAGAAAAGAAAGAGAAAGGGTTTCAAGCAGTGTGTGCTCCTCTAAGCCAGACACCACCTCCAAGCTTGTTCTAGCAATAGCTTGTACACGTGAACTATTTCAACTATTAAGTCAGATGAAATAAAATGGGAAAAAAACATAAAGAAACAGATAAAAATATCAAACTTGAAGATAAAATATAGGTAGAAAGGCCATAACAAAAGAAAACAAAGGATCTCTGTGGATCGCTGAATTGCTTTGTTTAATTTCTTTTTGGTTGTATGAAGTCGTAGAATTGTCGAAGAGGACCTTTTTCCTTTCTTCACCATACAGAACAATACATAAGAACATCCTCATCACTATTAATCCAGACCTTTCTAGGCTTACACCCCTGCACCACTCAACTATCCAAATGTTGATGGGATTGTCGTTTTTTAAACAATAGGTCATACTTTGAAACGATAAAACAGACATCAATATACATAAAAAATACCAAGGCACAGCTTTATGGGGTGCAATAGATAAAAAAAACAAAAAACTAACTGATTTAAATGGCAGATGTACATTAGCCAGTCATCAGCGAATAAAGATAGAGTACATTAATGTTAGCTCAACAGCCTCGTCTCTGTCTTAACAGCCCCGGCACATTGGCCCATATTTAACAAGCCGCTCACAGCTGGAGAACTGAACTAGTTTGTTTAGTTTCGATCTTGTCTTTGCTTGTTTTGTTCTCTCTGTCTGTCTTTATTTTTGTCTTTGTATTTTTGTCTCTCCCTCCACACTCTACAGAATAGGGAGGCTCAGAGCTCAGAGTGAGAGAGAGAGAGAGAGATTTGAAATGATCGGAGAACAGGCTGCAACAATAAGGGAGGAAAGAGAGAGAGAGCAAAGGACTAGAGAGGCAGAACAAAGCGGGGAATGAATACAGAGAGAGAGAGAGCATGACAGAGAGAGAGCTAGAGAGAGGGGGATGTACACAGGATATATGTGGGCCTGTATTAGTATGCCAGCTGTGCCACAGCGACATCGACCAGGCTTAATGAAGTACTTCTGTTCACAAAGCTCTAATAGGGGCTACTCGCCCTCCACATCCCTCCCTTTAATCCTCCTGTCCTCCCTTTGTCTCTTCTCTCTGTCCTCTTGTTTTCCCTGTCCATCTGTCCTGCTGTCCTTTCCCTCTCTCTCTCCTCCCCCACCAATCTTCCCTGTCTCTCTGCCAATACTCTCTATCCAGCTCTCTCTCCGTCGGTTCACACTCTCTCTCTCTCTATCTGTTCTTTCTTGTCAATCTCCTCTGTCCATCTGTGTTGCTCTCCCTCCCTACCATGTCTCTATTTCAGTCTCTCTCTCTCTCTCTCTCTCTCTCTCTCTCTCTCTCTCTCTCTCTCTCTCTCCTCTAGGTTCAACATCCCATTATTTTCTGTTGATATACCATCTGTATTCAGTTCACTTAACACACACCAGGTTGATTTTAAGCAAGCAGTAATTCAATAGTTGTCCACGTTCAGTCAATGTCATGTAGACCAGATTCCGGCTGCTTTTATTATGGTCTAATGACTGCTTCTATCGCTGTGACTGACATGTTGGTAATCATGGGGAGCTCATAATTCTTTTGTAGTCTTAACAAAAGTGCCAAAGTCTCTCTTTGGTTCTAATTTCTCCACTTTAACTCTTAAAAAGGATGTGTCATTTTCATCCATGTGTTACTTTTCAACACAGCATGTGTAAATAGCAACATGTCTTGCTATTGACAAGCTGTGTTGAAAGGAACCTCAGGTATGTTGAAGACTGCATTCAAAGACTCCGTCCTCCCTAATTGAGACCCTGTACATTCACCCTATTTGCCTAAATGAAACTCTGGTGTCGGGTCTGGACAAAGTGACAAATTGAAACTTAAGAGTGAAATACAAAGTTTTGCCCATCCCGTCCCTTCGGTATCCTTTGGTATAAAGCATTTCTTAACATGTGCTGTGTGCAATTTACTGACGTCACTTCAGGGTGTTGAACAGTCTCACTGCCATTTGCCAACATGCAAAGCTGAGTAGTGCAGCTTTAATGAAAACCTTTAGTCATTCCACAATAATGCATGTGTAGGGAGCAATACGTTTGCAAAAACTCAAATTTGAGTTATCTAATGTAAAATTGCCAGTATCAACTTCTTGTCATACCATCTAAAACAACAGGATTGCAGTCATAGCTGTAAAGCATGCTATATTTAAAATGCAATCAGCGACACATTTTAATTTCATTCACTTTCTAATCTGGCTCAGAATATAAAGATTTATTCTGAGGCCATGTGGCCACTCTGAGTGACCCTGTACCCCAGGTTGAGAACCCCTGCTGTAGGGCAACTGGGCGCATCCCGACTGAGTCACTGTTTATTGAGACTCTCTGGTTATGAGAGTGGGCATCATTAGATGCACACACAAACTCACACGGTGTGCACACACAGTACACAAAGCAAAGCATGCACGCACATATTTATACATGCATGTGTACACACAGGTATGCACACAGACACACTCATATACCGCTGTTGTCACGTGAAAAGCGTGTAACTCCAATTTTGGTTTTCATGGTTTCACTTCAATAGAAGGATTACACGTTCCTCTATGGGTTGAGAAAAGTCTCCGACCTCTTGGGATTATGAAACCCTTTCAAAACCCATTAGATAATGTCAAAAATGCATTGTCATCAAGCTAAAAACAAGGCTTAGTTCCTGAAAAGTTGACATTTTGGAGATAGTTTTTCACCTGACAGTGACAATATACACATATACATCCACACAAATGCACACTAACGCACAATAGCAAACAGTGTGTCTTCCCAAATCATCCTCAAGGCTACCAACTCAATTTTTCTGTACAGGTTAATGGGTACATAATGTCTGTCTCTCTACATCTTGTTCTCTCTCCCGCTCTCTCCTTTGTTCTCATTCCCTCAGCTTTGTCCCTTATTCACCGTGCTCTCTGTCCTGCAGTGATTGAATGTGTTCTCAGCTGATATCCTTACAATTACTTTGCTGCTGTTGAGTGCAATTCAGCACATGCAGCATTCAGCACAAATCGATCTCGTTCAATACCCTACAGCGCTATTTTGACTCAGCGGAAAATATTACGGGCACATTTGGTCCCTGTGAGCGTACAATACACATCAACACAGAACAAGACATTCTGGCCCTTACCTTGAAGCCTATATACAATATGGCCTTTGCCTGGGAGCAGGGGTTGTGTACAGCGCACAAAAACATGAATGTCTATCCAAGAAATTGCCTATTGGACTTTTTCTGTTCTCTTTTTCTCTGTGTCTTGTTTAATATACTGGCTGGGGCTGCTTGATTCCGGTGAAATATATGTGATCAAACCTGAAATTGAACAGTTCCATTCCCAAGTGAGATATCCACCTTTTGAAAATAAAACAACACATACTCCTGGAATATGATTGCAGGCTTAAATGTAAAAGTCATTAGAAAACAGCATCGTTGTTGAGGATGTAAACACCTCTGCTTTTCAAAATGGATGTGCATCATGTTGGAATGAAACCCTTCAATTGTGGTGAACTCATTTATGCTTAGTGATTAGTCACAGTTGCAAAACACTGAACGCAAAACTGTTGATTTGACCAGATTATTAGAAAATGAGATCGTCTGAATGGGCAGGGGATGGGAATTAGCCTGCATGCTTACTTGGCGCAAAATGCTAATAGGTTAATTCCCTGGCTGAGCTTCAAGGAGTTTTGAAATGCTCGATTTCTGGATTGTTTGATCCTTGACACTGCTGTGATATGGTGTAATCCACTGATTGTCTTCCTCAATCTTCGGGAAAAAAGCAGCATTATGCTCTACTGATCAGGTTATCTAACCTATCTTTATTTATTTGTCAGCTGAAACCTTTTTTTTTGATGAAGAGTTTTTCTGATTTTCTGCTTTTGTACACGCCTTAGAAAAGAGAGGCAAAAAAGAGAGCGATATCATGTGGCTCTCCTCAGTAAATCCTTGTACATGTTCATTGCTTGATGGTGACTGCGGTGTCTCTACTTGACACTCGTTCATACTCTAAATGGTAGAGCTCCAGGGTAGCTGCAGGTGTATCATCAAAGTTTTGGGTTAATTTGTTTTGTAATTTAACAAGAGAGATGATGGGAAGGAGTACAGCTTTCTCTGTGTGTTCTACCCAAGGGGAATGCATTTAATCAAGGTAACAAGGGGTTGTCATCCCTCTTCAACACGCCCACACATATAATAATGTCTCCTAATTGATTTCGCTCACGATCATAATCACTGTTCTTCTTGGTGCTCATTCATAATGACAGAGGTCAGAGGTTTTACTGAAAAAACAAGTATATTATTACTAATCTATTCAGTGTTGCTATCAGGTACTTAGGTCTCACAGTAGCAGAAGAGCAGGCTGATCAAACTACCATTCATATCCTCATATGTTGCACACCACCGATTCGATTCACTAGTGCAATTGGGGATTAAGTGCCTTGCTCGAGGGCACATCGGCAGTAGATGTTGAGGAAGGGAAGAGCACTCCTCATCCATTTCCTCATGCTAATTTCACAGCTTCAATGATGTTTCAATGATTCAAACCAGAAACCTTCTGGTCAGTCGCTTGCTTTTTTTGATTCTCACAGGGCGTTCACACTGCGAGCGACTTGGTGGTGTCACTCTATTCTGGCCGGTTGTGGGCGGTGCGAGAGGCTCTGACTGAATCTATGTAGTGGTCTATGCAGCTACAAAGTTTTAAACAGGCAAATCATGTAATTTTGCTGGTTTGATATTGCCTGTCAACATTAGTTTGTTTTAACGAGTTAACACAGCTAGCTGGCAAGTGCTAATTAGGTAGCATTCATAGAAAATAAACCAAAAAAATAAAACCGTTCTCCAAGAATTGTTTTATGAATAAAAGGTATAGAGAACAGAGAAGCTTTGAATGGCTGTAATCAACTTCTCGTTCATTTTGCACTTCCCAGGCAGAACTTTCGTTCACAGAGCGAAATCACATCGGTATGGAAATGAGGAAGTACGCAAATTTTCGAAAGTACGAAAAAACCTTTCTCGGCCGACAAGCTTCTTGACCGTCCACACATCGGCAGAGTTTCCCTGGTCGTCCAGCTCTATAGGAAATGAATGGACTTCTGGTGACTTGTTGATCGTGTTGCTCGCAGTGTGGACACACGGTTAGGCTCCCCTTTATCATTTTGACTACGAATGAGTCCAGTTCTCATATCCTTAACAGGTTGTAGAAACATTATGAAAGGACACTTTGCAGAGGTAGGTTCAATTACATAGTAAGTTCCACTGGCGTGTTGATTCAGCCACTGTGCTTGAGTGGACTGCAGTACTTTATAAAGAAAGGACGGTTTGTTGAAATTTAAGAGGGGTGATGAGCATGTAAAATGTTTTTTCCATCACATTTTACTGAAAATCTTTACTTAGGGGGAAACATTGAAATATTATGTATGAACAAGGCCGATGCCACCCCCCTTCATCCCTCTGGTAGTGAAGTCTGAAACTGTATATATTTACTGAGATTTGCAGAAGAATAGCAGTTTACTAAAGTATAGTGTATTTCAGCAGATGTCTGTTTGTGGAAACGTAAATGGAAGAAGGGTACTTGAAGAAAACAGTAATTGCGTTGTTGCTTATTCATATTGCTTATGGAACACACATAAAAACAAAATGTACATGAGATTTTTAGACTACGTGGTGGCCAATGTCTATACACCACTCTTCTGTTTGAAACTTATTTATTCAACCAGTTTCTATTCTTGTCACGGAGGGCAAAGGGTCCTCTGGAATTTTGCCTCTTTTTATGGATATTGTATGCAGACCTGAGATAAATTGGCTTTGAAATGTACTTCAGACAGACAAGTTCAATCAATCACAGAAAAAAAGAACAAATTCTAGATGAAATAAAGTAGACTAGAATTTGGGATGAGCTTTGCAGTTTCACTAATAGTGTAAGTTATTAGAAGCTGATCCCTAGTAAGGACTCATGGGTAGCTTCACACCAGGGTATTTTGAGTCATTTTGTCCCAGGTCTGGTGATGTTCTGGTGGCTTTGGACAACAGTGAGTTGCCTTTAAAGGTAGACTTAGTTATGTCATCATCACTCCCAAAGAGAATCGGGCAACACTTGCCAGAGATGGAGTATCTATATCACAATAAATGAAGAAATAATATGCATGACTTTTTTAAATTTATTTGTCAACATTCACAGTGACATCAATACACTTTGAGTACATGGGGTTCCAATGAGACTTAGCCCCAAACCATAACTGTGCATTCACACCTCAAACAACCAGAGAAATGTCAGCCAATGAGAACTACGGTTGCGTTGTTTGTCAGCATCTGTTGACTGCAACCTTCCAAGTTCCAGGACCTTCCAAGTTCAAACAAGCCATACTAGCCTATTGCCATCTAGGCTAGCCTGCTAACCTTCCAAGATCATGAATCCCATGGTCATAATTGAATAAAAAAAGAAGTAATTGCCATTTAGATTTTTATTTAAAAAATTGAGGTTTAACTCAACCAACAAGATTATTTATGCCTCCAGAGCAGCTCTACCTCCGAGAGATGTTTGTAAAACTAAAACTCCAATCTGCAATGCGATTGCAAGCAGTGTGAATGCAGAGTGACAGTTTCACTGCCATGCTTTGCCCCACAACTCCTTGTGGCCTCAGCAGACAGTGTACAGTACAAATTCTGAAACGTCACATTCCTGCTTTGACAGAACAAACCCATCCCTGGTAAATGTTGCTGTGAATTTGGTGTGTGGCTTCACATGGCTAAGTCTCCCTTTAACTTGCCTGTTGTTTTTTCGTAAAAGAATAAATAGGTAAATAAAACATATCAAACGTAGTCCGTCCAGACTTTTTGAGGTAACGAGATATATTGAAGTTCTTTGGATAATACCACAACAACTACTACTATTAGGGAGATTTTATCAGATATAGCTTTAAAAGAGATTCAATTAAATTTTGTTTTTCTTATGGAAAAAAAAGTTTTCTGTATATACAGTATGCTTTTTTTGGTTTTGGGTTTTTTGACTAAGTGGGTTGATTAAAAAATAATAAAAAAAAATCTGACATTGGCTCACTTCTTTACATGCAAAATGATGCACCATTTGTTGTGGATTTTTTTAATAGAATCATCATGTACCTTCCAGTCAGATATAGCTCGTGTAAATAGACCAACAGAAGCTTTGGAAGATTTTGTAACTTTATTTCTCTCCTTTATTTAAAATCCTCATCCTTTGCACATAATGTTATAACATTTTTATGACAATGCTTATATTGAATAGGCATGTTTACGTTAACTACTTAAGAAGATATTCTATAATTGCAGTTTTATTTCCAATGAAACAAAGTTTATTATTTAAAATGACACATGGCTGGAACAGAGATGATTTCGTTTCTATGTTCGGTTTGATTTTACCGTCCCACGCCAATTATCTATCAATAACACCATGTTCTGTTAACAATGAAATGTTAATAAAAGTGAAAACATCATTGTCTAAAGTATGTTGGTCATTGAGTGAATGATACACACAGCCATGGATTGTTCCTTATTCATTGAAATGCAGGAGGGGGAAGTAACTAAAGTGTTTAATTCAAGTATACCAGTCCTCAGGTACAAGTGACTGTTATTTTTGTCCCAGCCTTAGTGGAAATATTTTTGCTATGGTCACAGATATTTGCTTTTCACTGTTTTGCTTCAAAATTCTAGTAGGGTGAGACTAATACAGTCTATTGGTTTGCCAGCCTCTTGTTTTTCACCAGCGATAAGATGGAGGTTCCTCCCTGACCACAGCAACATAACAAGACTGTGAAACCTGCAAGGAAATTTTATTTTCTGTGCACATTTTTATTTATTCATAATCATTTCATTATTTAAAGACAGTAATGTATCGCAGAATTTCCCCTACCGCTGAACAGCTGTGGTGGGTCACCCTGCCTTAAGGAACTGCTAACCCTAAAATAATTTCAATTCAAGAACTTCAATTTCATTAAGATTTATCTTTTCAATTTCTTTCATGCAGTTTTCATGAGACAGTTTGAATCACATATATCCTTTATTTTCATGTCTCACTGTTGGCCCCGTATATGCCCTAATGAATCATAAGATCAGCTTTAACTTTGTTTTGTTTAATGCGCTTTGTGTTTGGAGGTAAGATAACATTGGACTAAATGGACCAATACATCACCATTTACCAATGTTAATAACGGGTGAAAGGGGAAAAAAAAAAGAAAAGAACAAAAGAATCAATTTGGCAGTGCCATCCAGTGAAACTATTTTCAGGCTGTGTGCTTTCAAACCGTACAATTAATGCCAGTCTTGAAACATAATGAGGCACAAATGAAAGCTCAGACCTCACCACCTCTGTGGAGGGATTTGAACCAGCCACCGACCAGACGCAGGTCTATGTATCTGACCACACGCCCCCCCACAGCAGCAAGATGCACATCCCCCTTATAATCAGTGGAGTTCTACAACTTTTGTAGTAATGATATTTATTACAGTCAGTAAGGAATACACACTTAGACTAACTGTACACCATTTTAGGAACACCTTCCTAATACTGACATGCAGTCATTTTTACACAATCCACATCTCCTCTTCATGACTGAATTGGATTTAATGGGTGAAATCAGTAAGGGAACATAGCGTTTACCTGGATTCATCTGGTCAGTCTATTTCATGGAAAGAGCATATTGATATTTTGTACACTCCTTGTATTACATCATTATTGCCTATTATTTCACTTTAAGTCACAGTGCCCCTCTGAAGTCATTTTCCGGTGGCCATTTTTTTTTATCCCTGCCAGGGGAAATTCAGTTAAACTCAATTGGGAATGCCAAATGCGAATGCAGTGCAAGTGAGTTACTTCTCTAATATACCACACTAAACCATTTATCATACATTTAAAGTGGACACAACCAATAGTTACCAGTACATTTGACACCACACATGCTGTGAGAGGAGACTAATCACTTAAAGATGCCACTTATAGCATTTTAGTCATTACCACATTCATTTTGAGACATAAGTATAATTGCCATAAATAAAGAAGATTGACAGCCACTACCGTTCCGACATACTGTACTGTCTTTGCAACAGGACATGTGGTCTTCATTTTGAGAAACACTATGACTAACAGTACCACTGGTGTGAGATAGAGACTACCAATCGTCTCCACCATGCTCTCTTTTGTTCATAGTAATTATCCCAAGATATCACAATTAATTTGACAATGATACCCTGATGTTTAAAAACGGCACACGTAGCACCTTCAAGTCAGTGAAGACTTATCCAGAGGCGATAATGTTTTTCTATCAGTGTAGAAATGCAGAACAGTACAGCTTTATCTGTCTCTGTTTGAACTGATCAAGGTGTAAAGGGGACTTCTAGTAAAATGGTTACAGCATGTAATCCAAAGTATAGCAGAGCAATAGCTGAGACCCATCTGCAACAGTTGGCATTAAATAATCCCTCCCATGCCCTCCATCTATTAGTGCTGCAGGGTTTTGGAGCAACAGTGCAGCTGTAGTGCATTAAGCATGTAGAAAGTGGGACTTAAATGAAGGCGGCATCTTTACATGCGCTATCTGTCTTGGTGCCTTGGAGCACCTGCCCCAGATGTCACAGGACAATGACTCGTTTTGCTCTGTCTCGCCTCTTCCGTTCCATTATTAACCAGTTAAATCAGTACCAGTTTAGTACCAGTTGGTGCACGAGATCATGAAACTCATGTCGTCCACCTTCCTGTTTCCCATCCTGCACTGGGGCAGCTCTCCTGGAGTCTCTGTGCGGGGATAAGATACATTACTAAAATAAACAATGTGAGCATTTGGAATTATAACGCAGCGATTTGCTTTATCTTTGTTGGGGATATATTGTGCGTGCAGTGACATTTTATTTTCACATTGTTTACTTCTGGTATGTTCAGAAACTCCATAGAGAAACAAAACTATCGTATTGTTGGTGTCAGATGATAACATTTGGATCTCCATAAGGTCACCTTTTCAGGAAGAAAAAAGGCCTTATCTTCAAGGTGCCCACAATTTAGTTTAGAATAGATTCTGAATGGATGTCACCTTGGGTAATGAAACTTGAAGCATGTGACGGAGCATTTTAGACATTTACCCAGAGTGACGTACATTCAATATCTAAGTGTCTGTGATTTTTGACAGTTACACCATGCTCACAAACATTGATTTAACTGTTTAAAGGTCATAGGAACAAGAAATTGAGGTTCTTCTTCTTCATATTATTATTAGTAGTAGTAGTAGTAGCACCATTGTTAGTATACAAATTATATACAGTATATTATAAAAATATATTCTTATTCTTATTAATGTTGTTGTTATATAGAAGTTTAACTTCATAGAAAAAATAAATCATCTATTATTATTATGATTATTGTGTATACCCTGAGAAGAGTCGTGGGCAGTCAGAGACTCCTGATGTTGGTCGGCAGACGCCTCCTCTCCTTTCTCCTTGTCACCAGGCCGGTCTGTCCTCCTCTCCCCACTCTGCTGTGCTCCCATAGCTCCACTCATGGGCACAGCAAGTCACACCTGCAAACACATACAGGTAGAATACGTATTACTTGCATATTGTCCTTTTTGCTGTTGGAATTGTTTAAGGGAGCAATCACACCTAGTTCATTTTCTTTGGTCCTGAACCAGAGTGGAAAAGTTTACTCTGTTGCATTTTTGTATTTGGTTCGTTTAGGTTACGCTGCCCAATTATAAGAGAACCAGGGCGACAAAAACTAAAGTCACATGGACTCACAAGTAGCTTGTTTATTGGACAGAGTTTTGGTAACCTGTCGTCCTGCCAGGTTAGAGAGTCTAAACAAATCTGATTCCAGACCAGTATCTTTACCTCAGCATGATGGACTTGTCTGCTCTTTGCTGTAGTTTCCTACTCTGGTCTTCATACCAGTTAAGAACACATGAAGAAATAACTGAATATGAGCATCGGTCCAGCCTGCGGTTCGCCCTCGATTCATTTTGTTGTGCTAGACTTTCCAAGCATCAGGAACTGCTGGCTATCAGATGTCAATAGCTGTCTCCTTATACCCATAATCCCTTGCATTTTGGGGTTGTTTCCTGATGGTGGTTCAGATTATATTCTCACTCCTAACCAACCGCGCTGCAGTTTTCTTGTTAGAGGACTGAGAGGCATTTTCAGGCGTGCGATTAAGGAGGAAATACTTCAGAATAAACCGCTGCAGACATGCTTGGTGTGAACTTAAATCGTTCAGTCAGGCCAAAACCTGATACATCAATATTGTTTCAAATAGTATTTAAACTTCAGTGGTAACTGTTCTGCATCTGTCCTGCATTATTACTGTAAGACTTTCCAAATAATATCTCTTGAGGTGAGCAACAATGTAGTAACAGTGCAGCAAGTGAAAAGTATTTCTGTGGCAGAAGAATATGAAGTGAAAAGTGCAAATATTGGAAGTGCAAGCTTGAGTTGGTCAGAGCTGTTTTGGCGGCACGAGGGGGACCTACACAATATCAGGCAGGTGGTTTTAATGGCTGATCGGTGTAGATACATAACATTTATTTAAACCTACAAGATGCAGCATTTCAGTCATTTCAATTGAGTCAGCAAAGTGTTTTGTTAGTCCCAGATTTGATTGCGGGCCTCAGATTTTGTCAAGGGGCCCTAGAATTCCTAGTAATGCCCCCAGTAATAAAATCACATTGAAGAGGAGTCAAAAGGCAGGCATTTGTTGCAATCTCGTTGACTTTCATCTTGAAAAGGTCACCAAATGCATGCTGATCTAAGAGATATTTTTTATTTGGAATGTGTGTGTGTGTGTGTGTGTGTGTGTGTGTGTGTGTGTGTGTGTGAGAGAGAGAGAGATGGAAACTGAAAAACAAAGCAACAAAGACAGAAAGACCTTGACTGCAAGAGAATGAGATGGACACAGAGAACAGAGAGGAGAGACAGAAGCACCTAGATAGAGAGAAAGAGATGGAGATAGAGGAGGGAGAGAGAGAGAGAGAGAGAGAGAGAGAGAGAGAGAGAGAGAGATCGCAACCTCCCGTGGTTATCTCCACGGACATCTCTAATCCCTCCCAGAATGATCCGTCCAGGACGCCAATCCAATCAAACACAACACAATCAGTTTAGCGGACACATCTGATAGGATCATCTTTCTCTGCTTAACACTTTACCTAATATAATGCAAGCTTTCCCGGTGGTCTGCAATACATGTTGGGAATCATACATAAGAGAGAGGTTTGGATTTTAGTGCGCTAGCTAGTGGTCTAGTGGGATATGTCTGTCACTGACGCCAAAATAAAAAGGAGGGAGTGCTGATAAATGTTATTGTACTCCCCAAACCGGTTTTATTCACAGCACAGTGACAAATGGAGATTGTAACCAGTCTGTCAATAAGCCAATAGAAAGTAGTGGGGGCAGTAAAATAAGGAGTCTTGAGAATGAGGAACTGTTTCGCAGTTGTGATTTTCTGCAAAGCCATAACTCCTTCTATTTTCCACTGAAAAGGTTATGAACGTAGCCTTCACCTCGACTCTAACTTTAACCTCACTGGGGGCCTCATGCCCTAGTTCTAACCCCCAGAGATGACAAGTCCAATATTTAATTCATTATCTCCTATATTTCTGTCACTGACAATGCTCTGGTCGCACGTGCACCCTGCAGCGCTCTGGCAGACTATGCTTGCTACTGTAGGGCGTGCATGTGACCAGAGCATTGTCAGCGAGGGAAATATAGGCGATGATGAGGTAAACATTGGACTTTTGGAGCCACGCTCCCATTCGTTTGGCAATAAAACACTTACATTATGCTGCACAAACTGTTTGGAGAAATTTGATGGCCATTTTATGCTTTTTTTTTTTTTTAGCTGTAAAACGATAGTCCCATTAACATCAATAGTTTGGGAGAAAGCAGACACGCAGAGTGTTTGGAGGGAGAGAAATCAACTGAAATGGGGGTGAGGAGATAATGACTGAATTTTCATTTTGTGGTGAACGATTCCTTTAAATTGACAATCCAATTTTGTGATAACGTGCCCAGTCTGAGAAACTGTCATCATTTTGTCAACCAAGGATTAAGGTGAACAAAACTGTTGATATTGCAATACACAAGTAATATTACAGCACCTAATCTGAACCACACATTCATGCACTTAAGAGACTTTCAATAAGTGTTCAGTGTAGTCACCTCATTTCCCTCCCCAGCTGTCTCGACAACACAAGTCACAGCCTGAGAGAAAACTAAGCTAAATATAGCGCTCTCTCTCTGAGATATTGTTTTATTTTGATGGGTGTGTCTCCTTATCTCTGGTGCTGCCCTCTTGGCAGAGAAATAACATTGACATACATTGAAATTGTCAAGTCAACACCTGCCTGTAGCCCACTCTATGTAGTTGCATCAGGTTTGCTGTTATATTACCCTGTCTATCTATCTATCTATCTATCTATCTATCTATCTATCTATCTATTTATTCATCTTCTTCTTATCTGTTTATTATGGTCCTGTGTGGGTCACCAACACTACCAGGGCTGGTAGTTTGATTCCCACTGTGGCCACAAATGTATGCATAAATAAAAATGTATGCATTTGTGGTATTGTAAGCTGCTTTGGATAAAACAATCCACCATATGTTATTTTAATTCAGGAAATGTCATTTTCTTCTTTGAAACGTAATACTTTTGGCATGAATGGGGTTATCATGTCCAGCCCACTAAGAAATAATTAAGAAAATCTCTCTGTAGCAGATGAATTGCAGTCTATTTACATTATTGATCTGATTAAAGTGAGAGCCCTGGTCTCCTTCCATGTAGACCTTTCTATCACTGAAAGATTTGCAGTGAAACTAAAAGGGGCAGAATCTCCTGGTTGACGTGTTGGCAGCTGATGGATGTCCCTCAGGGGAAGCTGCTATATTTTAGGAAGCAGAAAACCTGCACCGAATCTTATTGAATCCAATTCATCAATAGATGTTGCACACATCAAAAAGTCACCACAGCAACTAGTTACTGTGTCATTATAACAGGGGATGTAGTAGAGGGTAAACCCACCTAAACTCAGTTCACCCACCTTTTTAGCCTGATATAAGTCTCTTATGATATGCAATTCATAGTACACATCATAGTAGGAAGTATTAAACGGGGGGTTATTTGAGGTTGGGGTCTTTTAAGGGGATGAATACTTCTCTGCAAATATAACTGACTTTTGTTCATCATGGTGGATGTTTGACCACCAGAAATGGAGGTCATAGTTTGCCCACCTTCGAATTTACCACAGCATCACTAGTTTTGACTCTTTGCAACACTGTAAGCTCCTCCTACTGAGAGAGAGAGTGAGAGAGAGAGAGACAGAGAGAGAGGGAGACAGCGAGAGCGAAAGCGAGAGAGAAGTGGAAGCTGGTTGCTGACGCCTGGAACAAAAATTATTTTACCCCACGCAATCGACCCCCACGAAGCCTACGAGACCCGTCTGTCTCTCTCGGCCGCCGGTTCCGATTAGTTTGCGGTGTTTCCAGGCAGAAAATCCCGTCCGACGTGTTGGCAGAGCGGCCACGACCAAAGATGGTTTATATGTAACAAGATGACTCACTCATAGTTTACAACACAATAGAGTGGTGCAGGAATGAGTCCTAAACCCCGGAAGGGTTTTTTTCACTTCCGGTTCCCTCGTCTCGAAGTCTGGGTTTTTTTAAATTGTTTTTTGGTTAGATGAAATAAGGTCTGTGTTTAACACAAGCTTAAGAGGTTTTGACGTTTTGTTCTACAACATAAAATATGTCAGTAAATACCCCACTCGTGAATTTTGAAGCTTTTACGTGTCTTAAAAAAGGCGGTTGCTAACAAGTGGCTAAATGAGACTTGAGGTTGTCAGGGACATTAAACGCCATCACGCCGAACACGGTCTAGTTTTGTTTATACTCACGCTCTTCCAAACTATTCTAACTCAAACTTTCCAACTTGTAGATTTATCAATTTATAGTATTTTTAGTGGTGGTGACGTTGAAGTCATGCGACCGTGGTGTAGTTTGTTTATAGCCTAACGTTAGCTTTTTACTTCTGGCGATTGCATTTACACTTCAAAAATCATAAATGTGGTGTTCATTTGTGCAGATTATCTTGCTGAACAAAACGTGTAAGTATCATAAACTTTTGTTTGCCACAGAGCTTATTTTCTGCAATAATCCAAAATCCAATGCAAAAATCCCATTGGCTTTTTGTCGAGGGAACCAGGGCGATGCTAACTTCCGGGTTGGCCTACAAAAATACCTAAGGCCTTCCAGCCTCCAAAAGTGGGCAGTGACCCTCATGCATGTGCTGTCCTCCGATTTTGCCTCAGGCAGAGACAGCATGAGCATAGTTCGATACATACTGTAAATTAATGAGAATTAAGTAAGTATATGCTGCCATCAAGTGCTTTTGGAAATATTGTAATTACAAGTTGAATGTTCTGACAAAGTGGTACTACTTCATCCCTAGTCGAAATCATAGAAAATATCATAGAAAACAATGATATCCAACATCCAGAAGAAGAAGAAGAAGAAGAATGTGTCCAGATGTGACGTTCAAGCTTTAAAACATCAACCACATGCACTCTTCATGGTGCACTCTTCTTTCTGCTGCTGCAGCACAGAACACATCTTTTAGGTTTTTTTTTTATTATTGCCAATCAAAAGCACTTTACTGCACTGGGAAGGAGGAGCTTGTAAGGAGCACTTGAAGACAGTTGTATTGAGCTGCCTGTCACATAACTCTGTAACCATAGGTACTGATCTAGTACAGATCTGAAACAAAGCTGTTTTCCTCAACAAACTACTCACCAAAAAGCTCTAGATGTTAACAATACTTTCGGTTTGTGTATAATTTGGTCCAAATAAACCTTTGACGTTTTTAATGGAGGATATCTGCAGTGGTAGGCCTTATCTCAATTTTCCGTTAATAGTCTAACTATCAAGACAATTGACATCCTTTTCCTACCTATGAAAACCCTTGTCCACTACACTGGAACAGTGTACAATGGGAAATCATCTGTCTACAATGAGAATGAGAAGTAGTCAGCTGGATAGCTAGCTGATGCAGCTAATTCATGCAGTGACTTTCATGAATATTCATTGATGACATCAGACATCACCTGCATGCGTGAAAAAAACAACTTTCCATTAATATGAGTACATGTCTGCGTCTCACAGTGCTACCAGTACGTTACTAAATCTTTAAACGTGACACTGTCTGGCTAAATCAAATAAGCCTCTTGCAGGAAAAAAAAGTATTTCACTGAATTTGAGACCCTCACTGACTCCCAACCATCCCTGTCAGGATTCAAGCGACGACGGAAGTAGGCAGGAGTGAAGCCTCCTGCTTCGTCCTGATTATGCTTTTTCCTTCTCTCTGCCTCCCCACACCCCCACCCCCGCTTCAGTGACGTCACGCAGGTGGCCAGCTAATGGCAGTGTCAACAAACAAGACGTCACGCGGAGAAGCCGAAGTGATTGGCTCACAGCTTCGACACCGGTGCTACACGAGGATAGTGGAGGAGGAACCCGGTGCCGACAGTTGCTATGCAGGTTATTGAGGAAGAAAGGCAGTTTAGAGGGTTTTTTCAAGTTGTTTCCTTTTCTACGTTACACACACATGCACGTGTATACACGCACGCACGCACTGAGGATCTGGGCTAAAAAAAAACAACACATCAGTGATGGTGTGTTGGTGTTTGCAGCTTCTGAAGTCATATGAATACCCAATGGAAACAGGTAGACAACACCGCCCCGCCCCCCAGACACACACACACTAATTATTTCTTTCTTTCATTGTATATATGTAGCTATATATTGTTTGATTGTTTGAGTTTCTTTATTTGATTGCTGTGCCTGTCTGTTTTTTAATGCACCAACGTCACCGAGTCAAATTCCTTGTATGTGCGAATGTACTTGGCCAATAAATTTTATTCTGATTCTAATTCTGATTCTGATTCTGATTCTGATTCTGATTCTGATTCTGATTCTGACTGTCTCAATGGCTTTCGTGCTATGAGCAGAGGAAATACTACTAATAAAATGTCTACTTCATAGAGTAAATAAAATGTTTTGTTTTTTCATTTATAAATTTCGATTTATGAAAATAGTGTTTTGCATGTAAGATAATGAGATTAATTTAGAAATACAGATCTGGATTTTCTTTGCAAAAATAGTAAAATCGAAGTTCAAGCTTTTAAACTTAGAAAACGAAATCAACAACATACATCTGTCCTGTCTATGCGTTTATATTCACAATATCAAAATAAATGCATCACTGTTTCTACTAGGGTATTACAGAATGTACAGTATCATTCACATCATTCAAGTACAACGTATTTGATATTTCATTAAGTATTTTTAAGGTTGTTTTTGGAGGTGCAACATTCATGAATCATGATTTATCTCATGACTGTTTCAAATATAGTACGTGCTACGTTATCACGTTAACCCGGAAGCGAACACGTGCGGTTGAAGGGAGTCACGCATGTTGGGAGGCCACGCATCTTACACAGGTAATTTTATCTCCATTTTTACCACATTTGTGAAGTTATTATAAATCTGATTTCGTCTTATGTTGAGTCGTAGTTGTCCGTGGATGAAACATGTCGTCACATGTCTTGTTTTCCTCCCCGGTCCTCCTCTCCGAGTCTTTGATAAACTTCTAGAAACTCTAAGATAGCTAACATTAGCCAGCTAGCCCCGGTTGCTAGACACAACTGTTAAGCTAAACTCGTGAACTCGTTTTAACTAGCACGCTAACCGCATGTCGTAATTACCCGAAGCACTGACTGTAAACATAGCTCAGTGATTAAATAATTTCTGTCGTTTCAGGAGCAGAAGAACCTATACATTTCAACCATGGCTGTGAGAGCATCTTTTGAGAAAAATAACGAGATAGGCTGCTTCGCCAAACTGACCAACACATACTGCCTGGTGGCGATCGGTGGATCAGAGAACTTCTACAGGTGAACTGAGGCAATATTACGTGTCAGCATTTTGTCTGTCAGATACTTTTATCAGTTTAATGCTGCATACGTTTTGTTCACCCCGTTTGTGTAGCATGTACGCTAAGATACATTGAGTAACACTAGTTATATGGTGTATTTTGGAAGTAGAAGATTGTGGGAATAAAAGGCGAACCAATTCTAAAAATTGCGATTTTATTGAAAGTAATGCTAAAAAAAAATGCTGGTTGGACAATATTGACCCATTATGCCCACTTAGAGTAATGTTAAATTCCACTTTGATCCATCCATCACTGATGAGGCAAGGAAGGGAACTAAAGTTGTCATTGGTGGGGGTCAAGTCACTGCTGGCGTCTGGAGAGAGGCACACATGTCAAAGCCAGTATGATCCTTTTACGTGCAGTTTAGCCACTATTAACAGTTAAACAATAACTTCTTTACATCCAGTGCTAAGATGCTAACTATTGGTAAGATGCTAACTACTGTTTGTGCTGTGTGATGGCAGTGTGTTTGAAGGGGAATTGTCAGAAACCATCCCAGTGGTTCACGCCTCCATAGCAGGATGTCGCATCATAGGGAGGATGTGTGTGGGTGAGTATTTCTCTGGAGCACAAACACACACACTTGCTTCTCTGGTCTTTTTCCTCCATCTTGCTTCTCTCAGGGAATCATCATAGCTGGTTCATGTCCCGTAGCACACCCTTCTTTCCTCCCATACTTTCTCTTCATGACGCCCCGCTTTTCTCACCTTTCCTCCTTTCAGTTCTCTGGTCTCTAACTTTCTCCACTACTGTCCCTCTTCTTTCTCCCTCGGCAACACAACAGACCACAATCTGCAGCACATCAGGAGCTGTCAAACATGAAAGAAAATATATCTTTTCTTTGTATAGGTAACTTGGATAGCTAGTTAATACATTATATTCCTCTCTCTTGCTTCTCATTCATTCTGGTCAGGGATGTGACTCTTTTTTTTCAAGTTTTGAGGACTTAAACTTCCCACTCATTACTAATGGGAGATAACTTTTTTCTTTTCTCACTTTTTGTACCTGATTACATCATATTGCCTCTTTGTCCGGTAATCAGGTAACCGCCACGGTCTTGTGGTGCCTAATAACACAACAGACCAGGAGCTGCAACACATCAGAAACAGCCTGCCAGACTCCGTGAGGATCCAGAGAGTAGAGGAGAGGCTTTCTGCCCTGGGCAACGTCATCGCCTGCAACGACTACGTAGCGCTGGTCCACCCGGACCTCGACAGGGTGAGAGAGATGAACACCACGTGCATACAGACACAATGCAATTACTTTTTACATTTTGGCTGACTGTATTAACTGAGAGAGACTTATAATAAGCGAGCAGGGAGGAGTTCAGTGTCTTGCTTAAGGAGAGACTTATTGCAGGGATTGTACGTGTGATCTTCCAGTTAAGGGACAGTCGCTTTAACTTCTTGTGTCATCCACTCATCTACCCACACACTTGAATAATCTGCTCACACAAATTTGTAATAATCTAAGAAGGATCCAAAATGACTGCCTGCCAAGCGCCAGACGCCAGTAAAATTTGTCTTAATATAAATCAAGAAGGGTCACCTGCTACACCGACCGGTATTTCTATGAAAATGTATACTAATTATTTTGACCATCCCGTGGCAGGTGAGCCAAAAAGACACTGAATCCACGTTGTAAGCAACAGGAGAGATCAGGTGAAGTCTTCACTTAGACTTAACATATTTTCTCTCTCTCGCAGGAGACGGAGGAGATCCTTGCAGACACTCTGAAGGTGGAGGTTTTCCGTCAGACGGTGGCAGAGCAGGTCCTGGTGGGCTCATACTGCGCCTTCAGCAACCAGGGAGGCCTGGTCCACCCCAAGACCTCCATAGAAGACCAGGACGAGCTGTCATCACTGCTGCAAGTTCCTCTAGTGGTGAGTCTGTTTGTGTGTGTGTGTGTGTAAATACAAAATAAATCTCTATTGAAGCTTAATATAACTGGTATAAGTCTCAGCTGCTGTAAGGTGAGGGATAATGTGACAGAAGTGCAAACATCCTGAGGTGTGTTTTCCAAGAGGATTATATTATTGCTTTATCAGACGTCACTGTCCTCTCCCTCTTAATGAAACCGTCCTGGTGGTTACCAGGTGGTTAGAACGGCAACTGGCTATAGGTTGGATCACTATGGTGTTATATCAGTTGGCAATAGAGAGGCGCAAAATGGACATGCAGCAGCGATAATAAACCTGAACCCCTCCACCCCTCAGGCCGGTACGGTAAACCGAGGTAGCGAGGTGATCGCAGCGGGGATGGTGGTCAATGACTGGTGCGCGTTCTGCGGCCTGGACACCACCAGCACCGAGCTGTCCGTCATCGAGAGCGTCTTCAGACTCAGCGACACGGTGCAGCCCTCCGCCATCGCCACCAGCATGAGGGACTCGCTGATTGACAGGTGAGTCACACACACACTGGGATCAGGCAGCACTGGCAGATAATTCCTAGCATTTGTTTTGCCCTGCTTGGACACTGAGGACATTCCAGATAGTGTCAAGTCAGTTGTCTATCATAGAGAAATTTAAAAATTCCCATACTTTTTCATATTCCTGCTTTCTAATTCATTATCTATTACATATATCGCTGTATTTGTTTTGATACTGTATTCTCATAATTTTCATATAGCACATATTTTTCCTATTTTCCTCTTTCTTTGTCTTAGTATGTTCTCCTGCTGTCGTTTTGCACACCCCATATTCTGTATATTATGTTTTTCATTAATATATTTTGACTTTGTTGTTTATATCCAGTACGCCCATGTGCTCTATTCCTATTTTTATCCTATTTTTCTTTTCTGTATCTTATCTGCTGCTGCAATAACCAAATTTCACCATGGGATCATTAGTTTCATGTAATGTAATCTGAAATGTTTATCAAACTCCATCCATCTGGTACTTGAAGCAGGTTAAAATGCTAAAGATTATTTGACCCAGGTCTTTGTCTTTCTCACACACACACACACAATGACTGTAAAGCCCAACCTTGGTAAGACTTGTGTGATGGACTAATTTCTACTTGATCATCACACACTCTCACTTACATGCTGACACACACCGTAAAAAATGACCATCTGTCCTTTCTCACAGCCTGACATAAGCTGTCTCTGAAGTTACACACACAAGCCACCACAATCTGTCCACTTTATAACAACTCACCCAACAGTGTCTAGTAATTTATTGCAATTTATTTTATACACGCACACATTCACTGTATGGACCTCCCATCAGAGGTCTTCTCCCGTCTCCTCCTTGCTCCAACATATCTCCACTTTACTCACACACGCACACACGCACACAAATCAATTTGTCCACTTTATAACCACTTTACAATCTACATACACACATTCACTGTACAAACCTCCCATCTTCAAGTCAATGAAATGAAAAATGTCTCACCTTGTTAATTCTTAATTCTCCACATCATAAACCTATTTATTAATAAATGGCAAAACAGTACACACAATTTTTCTTTTCTTGTTTCAAAACCCCATTACCTTTTACTTCCTGCAAAATAGTGTATTTTTAGTGGTTATTTCATTTTCACCGGTAGGCGTACATACAAATTCCAATCAATAATACCATCACAGATTTTTGAATAGCCCCTCCTCCCCTGTCCATCATATAAAACCTGCAAATTCACAACTTTGAAAGTGACACGCGTGGCAACATGGTACAGCACTGCATTGTTGGGTGTTCAACTCCTGTTTCCTTTTCCTAAGACACTGTGGTTTTGTCCCGGTGGCTGGAATTTCTTTATTTTGAAGAATCCAGAATTTGTGACAGCTCAAGATTGTGTTGTAGGAGGCGAGCGCTCCTCTGAGAATACAGGCTAGCATCCAGTTCTCCGTTGAATTACAGAAGCAGGACATCAACGAAATGCCGTTTCCTCATGACTTTAACATTGTTCTGCTCTCTCTTTCCCCCCCCAGCCTGACATAAGGCGTCTCTCCAGCGTTCTGCCGTTGAGGAGCTCTGCTGTGGTGTTTGGTCTCGGAGACGAAGACACGCTGCTGGACCTTAACTCTTATATCAAACACTTCCTTCCACAACTACCATTTACTTTCACTTGAAGCTACAGCTCCCATCTGAGGCCACGTGACGGATGTATGGTGTCCCTTTTTGTTAAGAATTCACTTCAAACATTAAAGCACCCTCTCCAGGGACCTCACAAACAAATTGAACATTTTCAATTTTTGCAAGGAAATCATTGGTTTCCAAGGCAAAGTAGGCCGAACAGCTGATCCCTGACAGCTGAAACAGGCACAGTTGTACATCCGCCACCCTGGCTCACCTGTTTTGACTGGGGTTGGCACTGGCGGAGATAATCTGACACATTTTTAAGACTGGGGAAGCCTAGAGTTTTTAATGGGTTGTTGAGATCCCTGATCCCTAAACATCACACCCCTTTTTGAGTTCTGAAATCACCTGACATGGTTTGATATTGGAATGGGGTGTCCAGCAACCTGACAATAACAATATATGGAGGTAGTGTATGATTTAATTGTCACTGGTATTGCATGGAAGGCTTATGTAAGAGACTTCTATGTAAAGAAAGGAAGAGAAAACATCTAGAAAAATGTTGGATGTCCAGGTTTTTAATAAAACTATCAGTAAATGAAAGATGCAGAGAGAAAATAGAAACGGACCGCTTGGAATCGTATGAAGTGGAAAATGTAAACTAATATTTTTTACTTCAGTGTTTTTGTGTCATTGCCAACTGTAATAAATCAGGAGGATACGTCTCCTCTCGCCTCTCTTATATAATAAAACTAAATCACCCTGTTTTCATCTGTCTGACCTTTGTTTTATGTGATTTTGAGTTTGTCAAGGGATCTGAAAAAGTTAGACAAATCTGAATTAATTGTCATGTACAAAAAAAATGTCTGGGGGAATCATGGTTATGACATAAACTTGAGTTTTATCAACAGCCTTTATTGATTGTACGTAATAAAACTATACATCAGTTATCCTGCTCTTGTGCTTGGAAACATTTACTCTTTCCACATGCTAGCGCCTGGTGGTCTCTGGTGCCCTCTACTGCCAAATGTAGCAGAGATGTGACTAAGACGAGAGCACAGAGGGGGTGGCTGTGAGCTAGGCTGACAAAATGCATCATCACTACGATCTTTGACACATTTAGGTCTTGTCTTTTGGGCATTTTTAACTTGGGCGATATTTTTCCCATCACACCAATTGATTATGATCAAACCCTCATTTATTTCACTATAGACCTACTTGCATCTTGCTTTCCTCCAATAGTCCTAGAGCACCAATGGATAAAAATCAAACCCAAAAGCAACACATTGTCATTCTGAAATGAGAAGTGTATATATTTAATTTTCAACTTTTTCTTGTAGACAGGCAGCTGCAGCCAAAGTTTGCATCCCTTAAATGTTTCCCTGGCAGTGTGTCTTACTTTGGTCCTCAGTGTACATTGGTTTGTTTGCAATTGCATAAGGAAATCATCGGTACACTAATTGAACTATTTCACAACTTCCTTGGAGAATCAATGAACTCTTGTGATTTGAGATAATCAGATCATAAACAAGCGTGATTACGAGGCAACTAGTTAGGTTATTTTCAGTTGGCTAATTTCTTTATTTGCAATCCTGTGAAATGTCATAATATGTTGACCTTTTGAAAAGCCAGCAATAAGAAAATCCTCAAAAAATGATTTTATTTTCTTCCCTGGTGTTAAATCGAGGCAAGCACTGCCATGGGAAACATTTGTAGGTGATACAAATTGTAAACAAAGAAGTGCTAAAGCAACAGGTAGCATCAAAACTGTAGAGAAAGGCTTGACTTTGGATAATTTTCATTTACATCGTTACCGAAATGTCTCAGAGCAATCAGTGTGTTGAAGACATGTTTTGGATGCTTTTGGGGTTGATTTTTGTCGTGTCCTTTGGCCCGCTAGGAATGTATTGGAGACCAGCTCCAGGGTGCTGTTCTGTCGCTGACCTCTGACCTATTTTAAACTAAACTAATCCCCTTCAGGGATCAATAAAGAAACTAACATGCAGTGTTTATGGGGCCCCAAATGTAACCTCCTGAATTTCGTTAAATGAAATCCAAGAACACCTTGTTTGATTTCGTCCACGAAATGCACATGGGCGCCTAATGTTCCCTCGTGGATTTCATTCATATGCATTTCGTGGACGAAATCAAAGAAGGTGTTTAGGGATTTCGTGTGACGAAAATGAATTTTGTGGCACAAAATGGATTTTGTGGACGAAATTCAGGAGGTTAGATTTGGCGCCCCATACTAGTTTCCTACAGTTTTCTATACCTGCAATCAGTGCAAAACAAAGGAATGACAAGAGAATTATTTTCAAGGCAACATTTTTTTATTGGCAAATGCTTGAAATAAAGTAGCAATGCATCTATGTACACCCCTCCAAATAGTGACAATGGCAGAAAGCCTAAAGAAACACACTTTGTAATAAGGACTGATTATATGATCGTTTATACGCACACATTTTTTTGTTTGTTTCAAACATAAACATACACTTATTTTCAGTTTTTGGTTTTGGAAACATCTAAAAAGACTTTTTTCTTTCTTTTTTTAAATAAAACAATACAATTATATCTATTGAGTAAAATCAATATACATTTATAAAAAAGAAAAAGCTAAGAAAGAAACATGCAAGGTATGTAGTGCATCAAAACCTTTTTTTAATCTATAGTCTTATTAAACAAAGGCAGACAAACATACAGATAGAGCAGTGCCCTAGAGAAGAGTGGAGCAGATACAAAAAGAATTGTTATATAGATACAGTAATTTAACTGCTAAAAAATTAAATGCCAAGTCGTTTTTTTATACTTGTATTAATTTAATATATGTGCAAAAGAAGCTCATTCATTTCCTACAGTAAATACCTTTTTTATATCCCTATGCTCAACTCTATACTACTATCACAACACACGCTGCAATCTTACAAGCTCTCCAATATCGGGTGAGGAGGACATCGCCCTCACAGGAGTCACATAACGGGGAAACAATAAGTGTAGTGGCTTATTTTACCCACCTCAGATGAAAAGCATTACTGTGATTTTATGACTACCTGGTTTCCACTACTACCAAGCATATTAGGTTTGCTCAAAATATAAAACGGGATGATTTTTATTGGCTTTTCACTGCCCTGCCCAAGCGTGCCAAAGTAAAAAAATAAAATAAAAGGCCCGCTCAATGGTAGCAAAACAAACACATCCCACCCTCTGATGATTCCCATGCAATTGCTTATAACCCCTTGTTTAACTCCTGTGGTGTCAATGTCCCCTCCTTTCCTACTCCTCCTAAATTAAAGCACTCAGTTTCAAGTTAAATGCTTACTTTCTAACGTTCCCCTTGAAGCAACACATTTGAACACAACAGCTTTGTTTCAAACAAGGCTGAAAAGCAAGTAAGCATTTAACTTGGAAACCATTTGAACTGAGTGCATTCCTGGTGTCTCCACTCATACATGGTTGCCTAAAATCTACTGGATAAGGATGTACTTTTAATGTGCTTCACCTGATTGGTTGGTTATGAGACAATAGATGGATGAATATGTGAATGTGGGAGGGCCCTGTAAAAGGACTGACAGGTGAACTGGCGGTACTACAGGCGTACTGTGCTTACAAGACAGAAAGACATAACATGGTCAATGTTCTGCAAAGAGGACACTAAGGCTAAGCAGGGTGATTAGCTTCACCGACCACAGTGGACGAAGCCAGTGGCAGATTGAGAACTTCAACCTCTGAACAACGTTTAACGTGCTATTGACTTGCCAGCCACAGCCGAAATTTAGCAGCATTTGGCGAGTGGCGCTAACTCCCTTCCTTGACGGAGTACTGTTAGCATATTATGGTAGCTATCATCAAGGGAGGGAGTGGTGTAGTGTCTGGGCAAGCCACTGTTCTGACAGATGATATAGGATAAATAGCGCTACCTAGCAGTGCTACTGTTCTTATGTGTGGTGTCTTTCATGGCATGGGAATATAGTATTGCACATGTCAAATTAGTGTAAATTCCATTTAAATTTACTGTAATTACAGTAATTTTTTGCCTCGTCGTCAGCTTTGTGGTAGCCAGTAGCAAGTTGGCTAGTTGAGCTTCAGGCTAACTGTATGATTCAAATGTACGATTAAAACAAACTCAGAACCATATATAATGACACAAACTAAACTATGTCTAATATCTCAAACTTGAAAACAATAATTAAAAAACAAAAATGTGAGTTAAAAACACTAAAATCAAAAAAAGGTATAACAACAATCACTAAGAATCTATCTTCTAGCTTGTACTACTGTTGTTGCCGTGATGAGAATATTGACTGACAGCTAAACACAGGAAATGACTGGATAGTTTTGAAGCTGCTGCTGAAACTGCTATGCTGTGTTGTGCTTCTATCTGCGTACATATCAGAGGGTATAATACCAAGCAGTATCAATGAGTTTATCAGCCAAGCTTCAAATTAGATCATGAACTGGATTGCAAGTGACTGCCCGTATTCAAGTTTAGCCTATTTGTTTTTTGACGAAAATCGATCAATAGTGCTATTATGGAACATTACAGCCAGCTTCTAAAGTCCAGTCATTGGTTGGTGCGTCCCACCCCACAAGAATCGAGGAAACAGTCTTAAGTGGGACCAAACGAACAAGAGAGAACGTAGAATTAGAACAATTTGAGTTCCGATTCTAAATTCTAATTCCGAATTCTAATTCCGAGTTCTATATCTGAGGCAGGGAAGATGCACAGGATGTCCTCTGGTAATTTGTAGCTAGTGTTCTACTTACTGACCAATATAAGGAGGGCGCTCGACAACGACAGAGACAGAGAGAGAGAGAGAGAGAGAGAGAGAGAGAGAGAGAGGGAAAGAGAGAAAGAGAGGTGTGTGTGTGTGTGTCTGTCACATAAACGTATCTATCTGACAGGGTGCTGTGCAGATCTAAGAAGTAATGAAGTGGAGCAGATCCTGGGTTTGGTGGTTTCTGTCTTAGGGATTGTGGGCGGGTTGGTTCTGTGCCTCCCCTGTCTCCCCTCCTCCCCTTCTACCCTCTCCCTCCTAGCACCTGAAGATGTCCTGCCTCCCTTCCTCCCTGCTTTCCTCCTCCTGCTCCTCCCTAGCAGCCAAATGTTTCCTGCGAGGCGTAGACCATGTAAAGGAAGCCGTCCTCGTCCCTCTCCTGCTCGTAGATCTCTGAGATTGCGGTGGACACAGACACCATGCTGTGCTGGTTGACTAGCAAGAAGAAGGCCTGGGTGGGGTTCAGCTGAAGACGACGCCTGTGGACGGGGGGATTGGGGGTGTATTGGAGAGGAGAGGAGGGGGGGGGGGGAGAAGTTGAGGCATACTATTTCTGGACCAAATATTGCATCATTTATTCACATTTAGACCTACTTGGAAAGCACTTTGACTTCCTGGATGTATCAAGTACAAACCATCCCATCTCCATCTGGACTCTCCTCTCTCTGTCTCACCTCCCTCCCTCCATCCCCCCCTCCTTCCTTCCTCCGTTCTCTCATTGCCATCATCCCATGTTGTATTCATGTACTTGGCCAATTAAAGAACACAGTATAGATTTTTTCCCCCTTGTTTTTGGACACATTACTCCCGTTCAATTTGAATGAAGTTATCCCTGTTTTTCTTCCACCAGTTTATACAGTTTTAAACAGTATATGTTATATTTTCATATTGCGCATTTTATATTATTGCATCCCTGAATCCCACCCCTCCTGTCCCCTTGAGAGACTGTGGCTTGTAATTGACACAACCAATAACATCACATTTTCACTGTAGAGACAAGTAAGCTAGCTAATTAGAGCAGAGATCCAACAAATATGTAGTGAAGAGATAAAATATCACCATGCCAAATACTGGAATAATAATACTGCTTTGTCATTTGCTTTTTTCACTTCAGAACGAGGCATTTAACCCTTACGTATTGCCCCTTTAATCTATGACTGGAGGCATATTGCTCTTCTATTCACTCCTCCCTCCTTCTGTGATGCAGCATTCAGGCTTGTAAACACACAGGTCAACAGGAGCCTGAGAAACCAGACACTCACAAAGTGTTTAAGCAAGCCTGCAAAACACATGTGCATGCATGCACACCAAACACCAGTACACACACACACACACACACACACACACACACACACACACACACACACCTCCAAATATAGACACACACACCAAACATACACCTGAATGAACTTAACTAAAACACTTATTACCCAATTTAGCAACCCATCTTAACAGCAGCAGTACTTCTCTTCTTGTGAGGCTCAGTCAATGCAGTGTCCTCACAGGTATAGGCTTTAAAACAAGTGTGTGTATCTGTGTGGTTACCTGATGATCTTGACCAGCTCGCTCATGTTGACGTGGTCAGGTACCAGGAACTTGGTCTTGTCCAGAACGGGCAGCTGCTTCTCTCCCTTATAGCGCTCAATGATCACCTGGAGCAAGTGCAGTAACAACAAAAGTCAATCTGTCTCCGACATACTGCTTAACAGCCATCATTGGACACAACTGGCATTAATGCTGTCAAATTGTTAAGATGACATATCACTGGTGTCCTTGATTGTGAAAAGCAAATTTCACAAGTTTGACAAATACAGGTATTTGAAGGCCGATACAGATATTTTTGTATTGAAGCTGCCGATAGCTGATATGTTGTGCCAATATTCAATAACTTTAAATTCAATATCTTTTCATTTCATGCCAAAAAAAATGCAATTCTCAGCAGGTTGAAAAAAAATCACATAAAACAACATTTAGACCATCATGGAACACTAACATTCTCCATTTAAACCCATACTAATGAAATTATTAGGTTGGTTAGCCGCTCCTTAAGGCAGGTTGAGGAAGGTTTCATTGCAGGTTTTACAGATTGCCACCCCTGAGGCTGTTGAGTAAAATCATAACCTCACGACCTTCAAATCAGTAGTGGACAACACTGACAGGCCGATATATAATTTTTATTAAAAGGCCAAAATCGGCCTAATCCTAGTTGCAATCAACTTAGAGCCAAACTAACTAATTTTACATCCATTTCGCCAAATGATGCATGTAGATTTGTAGCATATACAAGACGGCACACACACCTCTTTAGTTCTGTCTCACACACATGCTCCTCTCCTACACTTCAATTCTCACATGTACACAACATTCAATAGGACAGACAAGCACGTGCACACGTAGGCCTACATGCCCATGCAAGTGCACACAAGCACAGAGATTTTTGATGGGGAATATGCATCGCCAGTTGAGTGTGAAGATATGGCCCTTGTATTGTGGTGTATTTGAAAGTAGGAAAGTGTTGTGCATTAAATTCAGATTTTAACAAGCTACAGTGGCTTACAGGGATCTTGTTGGGGTGCTGCTCACGGATCTGCTGGACCTCTTTGCATCGGTCAGCTGTGGGTAACAAAGACAGACAATCCATAAACATGAGGCCTAAACTCAAAAAATACTCCTTCACCAAATTAAAAAGATTCACCCGCTAACACCAACAGCCTGGTTTCATAAACTTTTCCACTCCTAAATGAGAAATGTATTCTCACCCAGGGTATCAGGTTCATTAAAACTACTCTAGGTATATTGGGACCCATAACAAACAAGCCACGATTGATAATTTAAGATCCCCTGGCTAAGAGAAATTTGTAGGTTTATGTTGATGTCTAGTCTTTGGGTCAAATTAAATAAAGGTTATTTAAAGTGCATTTTACACTGAAGTGTCACAAGACTTTACACAGACATGTAGAACAACAACAAAAAAACAAAAAAAACACAGTCTATAAAAGAGCACACAGAAAGAACTAATATAAGCACAATACAAAAACAGGAATAAGAAAATAGATAAATGTATAAATATGTGCCATGACTGAATAGAGTTAAATATTTCAATGCAAGAGATAAAAATGAGAAAATATTTTAAATATTAATTAAAATAAATAAAAGAATAAATGGATTAAAGAAGCAATTTGTCAGCAAAATCATAAACAGAAATAAATTTGAGTACAGAGAAAAAAAATAAAATTCCCCCCGCACAAAAACTAATTTATGTATATTTGATGCTGGACTATCCTATTTGAGATGCTGACACACAATGGACACCATACTACCAGCCACAAAAGAAGAAATTTAGGTCTCAGAAGCAGACAGTGTACTGATATCATATTACAAGACTTGTAATGAAGTAAATAGTATATAAACTAACCCTGCGTTTCATCAAGGGCCATTACTGTACATGGCCTACCCTGTATTGACTGTAGTTCTAACCAGATTGACTTGGATATCTCTCACAACCACACACACCTATGCACTTGTACACATACACACAAACACACACATTTTACAGACTGACTGCTGACATTTTTTCCTTTTTTCATGCTGCGCAACTTACACGACATTAAAGTATCGGTATCGGAACAGATTCATTTGCTGATCCAAGGGCGAGTACCTAGGAGCCGGATTGGCGCCAATCTGATACTTACAGATACTATCGGTGCTCTTATAGTAATTTTATTTTCTCGTTTCAATTGAACTGTGTGTGCCATTTTGTTTGCTCAGGCAAAGCACTTTGCTGCAAACATGCTTTGTAAGAAGCACTTTATAATTTGTGTTGTGACTATTTACATATTTAGTAACTTGGCATATAATTTGCATGTCCAGAATCTACCTTTTTTGCAGTGTTCCTTTCTGTCCAGTACTTGTTTGAGGTTTGCAATGTTTTTATCTCCTCACTATCTGTTTTTGCAACATACCCTGCCCTCTCTAAGGTTAAGAATAGCCTACTGCCCCATTTCAGAAAAACCTGGGCTACTTTTCCAACATTGGCTGGGTCCGAAGCCCAGGTGGCATCGAGGAGCAACTGTGAAAGGTTCTTTTGTGTAGTTCTTGTGATATTTTTCTTCCTCGGCTATGTAAGATGGTCAATGCCCCACCTAGGCTATTTCAAGAATATATGTCTATAATAAAACAAGGTTTAGGCCACTCTTCTAGCCAAGTTTGTACGCTATTAATCAGATATTACAGTCTTGTTCTTGATATAATTCCCTTGACTTTGCATCAAAATAGCTCTCACTGTCAATGCCCCTCCAATTTCTAGAATATCAGCCTCTTTCAAAAATAAAAAGTTTAGGCCTCTCTCAATTGCCTGTGAAAGAAAGAATTATTTTACTATTTCAAGCCAGGACCCAAATGAGAACTGAAGTCACTGACCCTGGGTCCCACGTCTGTGAAAACATGCAACTCTTGGTATGTGTTTACCCACCAGAAACAGGCCCAAACCCAAGATTGATCTAACACAGTGGTTCTCAATCTTGGTCCTCGAGAATCCTGCTGGTTTTCATTCCAGCTGTCTACTCAGGGACTGATTTACACCTAGGATGCAAGGTGAATACAATTAACTAACTGGTAGCGTAGAAAACTAGCAGGGTTCTGGGCCCCGAGGATCAAGATTGAGAACCACTGACCTCACATCTGTTCAGTCTGATGTCAGGTCAAGGGCTGCTGGAGTTGTTTAATCTGAGCAATGTGTGTCAGTGTGACACAGAGTGCACCAACAAATAGACAAAGATAGGCCGGTCAATCAGGGTGCAGCATTCGCACTTAATGAGTGTGCAGTGCTATTCCAAAATGTGACAATCAAGTGACTTTATCAAAGATTAAACTGACTAAATCGACTTTGTATTGGGAGTGTTTATTTTTATTCCTCAGACTGCACTGTTGGTTAACCCACATTGCTCTGTTTGGTAAGATTATGCAATGGACTGATTCTTGGCTCCTCCCTTCCCAACACCCAGCCGTCATTTCAAGGCATCAAATTACAACATAATTCACCAAACACGTGTACTGGGATAATGTGTCAGCAGAAGTTGTTTTCCTTTGAGCTACATAACCTAGCAAAGACGAAGCGTTAACTAATCATACAGCCAGCTAGCTATCCAGCTGGCTACATGCGTGTAATTATAGGCCTAGCTACAAGGCTTTCCCAACCAAATGTGTTGGTGACCTAAATGACCGTTTAACGTTCAACAGTCAAAGGTTTAGAGGACCTTTCAATGTTGGCTGTGCGCCCGTCTATAACAGTGGCGTTAATGTTATTGACTTCATTTTCCACCCTTAACTTCCCATAGACTTCTATCAAAAAAGATAACCACTTCAAGACAATTTTAACTTATTAGACATAGTACAAATTCACTTAGTTAGCTCGGTTCCCATGAAAATGAGTTTCAAACAGTTGCCAGACACTGTAACGTTGGAATAACATTACAAATGAATACCATGTACACTTGTCAACAGACAGAGAAGATTAGCTAAGTCGCTAGCAGGCCAGCTAGCTAGCAACTACCTAGCTGGTTTCTTACCAAATGTCCTTCTTTGTTTGAAAGGTCTGTCGGATGGCATCTCTGTCGAGGTTATTACAGTATTATAACCTATTAAATGTACTCAAGAGCTGCTTATAATACCAGTTGCTTTGAAAGAAAATCAGTGAATTCAGCTGAGTGTTGACGGTCGTCTCTGCAGTCAGCCTTTCCTCACTGGACCCAAACAGATCTGGACAAACAAAGCAACTGAACTAGGCACTGACGTCATCCTCTGGCTTTAAAGGGAACTTCCACTAACCCAGCTTCTTAGAGCTTGAATCTTTGAGATAAATGCATACTATATATAATAGGAACTGGCATCAAACGGATGTTAGCTATATAAGAATCAATCTTTTAATTAAAAAAAAGCATAAATCAATAGTTTCTGATTATTTTTATTTATATTGGTGGTTGTTTGCCTATTTTACCCTCCTTTATATTTACGGCTACATCACTGATGAGAAGAAACATTTATTGTAGATTATTTTTATGCCAGAATTATGAATCCTCTCTACATACATACATCTAGATTAACCCTTTACTTTTCTGCTTTTGTCAGACTATCAGGTACGATTTTGTAGAAGACAGCAATTTGGTACTCGGGTCCTGTTCCTAGTTGGTCTCAAGGAGATTAAGATTAGAGATTAAGCCTAGTAGACTAAATTCATTTTTCTTTGGAGATTTCCCATGAAAATAGATTTCAGTCTGGTCTGGAACTAATATTAATCCAGGTCTTGGAAACTGGCAGCCAAGCCTGCAAATACATAATTACACATACATAATTTACACATATCAGAAGAGACACAAGATGACATTTATCACTTTTTATTTGTGTTACAAATAACAAACACAAACTGTAATGACATGGTAAGAGCAGAGAAGTGTTTGTGGTGTGTAGTTGGCTGCTCACCAAAGAAATACTGCACTTCAACAACTATTGCCAAGAATAAATAAAAATCCTAAGTCTTCAAATGTTCAGTTAACATTACACTGGAAACAGGATTATACGTCCTCAGACGTTTAAGATGCTCTCTAACTCTTTCTGTATGGTGTGTACTGTGCAGGCATGTGGTCCAGCTTTCCAATTCCCTTCAGCCATAGGTCTTTTAGCAGGTATGCCCCTCTTATATCTAGTATGCAAGAGGATATATCACAGGCTACTTTTGCTATAGGGTGATATGTAATGATCTATGCATGGTTGACAGAGAAAAGACAGAAATGGAAAAGGAATGCTAAAACATCTACACAAATCTACACCCATAGACCTACTGACTGGTTCAGACATCTTGAGAATAAGGAACTGATATTCTCACTCCAATCACAGAATTCATTTTATCTACCTCCAAATCTTGCCTTTACTTCCTTGTACAGTAAGAACATAAAATAGCTTCTGATAAATTGGAAATGTTCATTCAGCAAAACAAAGCAAACATTTTGGCCATTTAAATATGAGAGACAGATGAAAACATTAATGAGATGCATGGAAGGTCCTTCTGTTTCAATCCGAGGGATTCTGAATGACGATCAAGAAATAGTCTTTCTCTGCAAAGTAGAGGACAGAATAATTAAACAAATTCAGCTTTCTGGAAGTTGACTTCAGAACTCAAACACATGGCAACACATACAGTCCAGGGATTTTAATTGTAAAGGAAAAATCATGAAGTCAGAAGAATTATGCTAGCATCAAAACAATTAACAAGAATTACTCAGATTATGATTAGTTTATAATCACATTATCAATGGAACCCAAACATTGTTAGGTTATGTACAAGTCTCCAAGATAAAAAGGGTCACGTTTTATTTGGATAGTCCAATGTCCTTCTGGGTTAGGATTAATTTTAGGGTTGGGGTTAGGTGTTAGAAATGGGGTTAGGGTTAGGCTAAGGTCAAGGTTAGGGTTACATAGAGATACAGCAAATAGGTAAATGACACTTTACTGAACATCTACTTTCAGCAGTGCAGCAGTGTTCGCACTTCTGTAACCCAGACAGAGGGTTACACAAAGAAAATACACTATTCTAGTTTACTCAGAAGTCTTATAAAGAGATACAACATATTTTGTATGACATTGTTGGTGGCTCTGGATTTTTCACAATGTCCATTAGATGGCAGAAAAAAAACACGTGGGTGTGCTGTGCAAACATTTAATATAAACCAAGAAAGAACAGGGATTGAGCTTGTTTCACTAAGTGTTTAGCAGTCATTTGCCCATGTCGCCCTCTTGAAATGTAACACTGTTCCCTTTTAAATTTCTAGCCAATTCAGCCTACCTGTCTTCAATGCTGTGTTTTGAATCACAAACTGTGTTAACTTGCTTACTCGGATACAACAGATGAAGTTTATAATTCATCATGAAGTGCAACAGAATAAATATAATAAATAAATAAATAATAAAAGAGCAAAGCGAAAAAAATATTCTGCATGATTGTCAAGCACAAGAAAAAATGGTCAGATTTAAGGTTTTAGTCGTATAAGATCTCTCAACTAGCTCTTTCGCTGAGTGACATCTGATATTAAACAGGGATGTGGTTTTTCCATTTTCTTTCAGAATTCCAGTTTTTTCACACAACTCCCATTCATTCCTGATGAAGATCCCTAACGTTTATTTTTGTTAAAAGCACCCTGAGCACAAATTAGCACCTAATCTCCTTTTCCTCTCACCTGGAGCAATCATGATCTCGTTCTTCTTGGAGCGAATACGGAGGAAGGTGAGGTCATTCTGGGGGTCGATGTCTCGTATAGTGCCCCTGGCCTTCATCACCAGCTGGTGGATCAGTCCTGCATACTGCGCTGTGCTGGAGTTGTCCAGGGTTGTCTTGATGGGGATGCCTGGAGAGACAGAGAGAGAGGAAAAGAGTTTAATTATGGAAACCAAATAAACTGCACTGTGCATGTGAGAGTGCCACACAAAAATATTGTCACCTTTCCTTATTTGTTTTTTTATGCAAGACATGAACAGAATGAATTAATAAAATGCCTTCAGCTGCTTATATTCCAAAACTGATGAAGCACATAAAGGGGGGAGGGAAGAGAGAGGGGGAGAGACAGAGAAAGACAGATAAGTACAGAGGTGGACAGAGGTGTGAAATGGGTCAACAAGAGCTGTCAGCTGGGAACTGAGCAAAATGTTATAATAGTTAGTTGTACTGTTACCGCTATTGGTAATGTAAATGGGTGGAGCCTTGGCTGGAAAACAACTCTTATAAACCACTGTAGATAGGCAGATAAACAATATATATCACTAAAGAGAAACAAGTGTCTTCAGGAGAGGTTGAATTACACATTACAAAAACAGTTTTGGTAAATGATGTTACTTACCTTCTGAATTAACAATTATAATTCCTTGCACTCCCTTCTGGCTCTGGATTCTCTTCATAGTTTCCTCTACTTCAGCCTGGTAAACGGTAAGATGAGTTATCTTGTTACTTAGCAAACATGACAACATGAAGGGGTTATAAACAAAACATTACGAAAACGCCTATTTTAACCAAATGACATGAACGTATTTTCTGGCCAGTACTGTCAAACTAGCTAGCAAACAACTACACTCTCTTAAGGCTAATGTTAACTTACTTGACAACGCCCGACTAGACACAAGTAATAGCATCAGCAAGCTAGCTAGCAATTTAACAAAATGTCTCTTATATCTGTAATTTGATAAAGTTATAACGACAGTAAGAACACAAACAATAAAAGAGCGTCAGATAGACATCGCTTCCTACCATTTTTATTATATGTGGGGGAATTTGTGTCAAAAATTGATCTCTGAGCTCAGCAAACTAATAGTTAGCGACCGAGTCTTGTTGCTACGGAAATGACATCGGTTAACTTCCGGGTCTACCTCTAGTGTTGCGTTCATGTCCCATATGAAAGAAAGTAGATACAAGCTTCCTACTTGAAACCATCGGTCCTGTCAATTTTGAGGCGGTAAATACAACTACAAACTACCAGTCACCTCAGCTTTCACATACTACTTGGTAGAGACACACCTATCTCTCCGACTTACTTAAGTCTCAACGTCACCAACAAGGAAATATCTGCAGTCAAGTGTAGGGAATGGTATATTTATTTCAAATAAAACAAAACAAATCTTTTCGTGTTATTCTCCTTAGCTCTTTTTTTTCTTATTTTATTCTCTTTTTTTCTTATTTTATTCCCTAGCACGTTTGACTTATTTGATCATTCGCACAGGAATATGTTTTGTTACCAATATAGTTTGGTCACTGTGGCTCTGACAGTTGCACTCATTACTGGTAGTTGCTTGTAATGTTGGTGTCTGTATGAATTCAATCGTATTCCACTGTCATTGTCCGCCATCGCCCTGGATAAGAGCGTCAGCTAAATGTCTATAATATAAATTGTAAAACACATAGTTGTGGTCCTCAGTTTTGAATGGTTGAGTCCTTGTAAAAGAATCGAAAACGCACAACCGTCACCACATGACAGTTAATTAAAATATCAATTAATGTCTTTATCCTTTTAATATCGACAGTCATCACTCATACTTGTACTTACATGTGGCTTACTACAACAAGTCCTTTGTTTAGCTACTGTTCAATAACTAAATTAACTAAACTAAAAATAGCATTTTATTATTATTTTAAAAAATAAATAAAAGATGTATTGAACAGTTACCTTCTGTTTTATTGCAATGGTGGAGTACCACAGTGTTTTAGAACAGTTAATTGCTTAAATATACAGTAGAATAAATGTGCTGATGAACTTTCCCTTCAGCACCACAGTGTCTAGTCTGTCTTGATACACCTGAGATACAGTCATGCAGCATTATTATTCATTGTATGTTTCACAAGCAATATTTGCAGTCAGTTAGTTCATGAGTCATTCCCTGTTATCCCTTTCAACGTTTTTTTCGCTATAGGGTCATTCTGAATCATACGAGAAAACTGTTCATTCAAGATAACCTATGAAGTTATTTAGTAAGGCCAACAGGTGGCCAGTTGTCTCCTCCCAATCTCTTCACGCACTAATGCTCTAATGCGAGGTTGTACTACTGTAGGCAAAAAGCAGAATAGAGTTCACAAAACTCATTAGAAGATGATTACACAATGCGGTTAGCTGCTACAAAACCAATCTTTATGTCCGGTTTTGCGTTTTTTTATGTGACAGCTGGTAACTTTACAAGCATTCCTGGTTTGTTTTCATTGAGGCTCTGCACATAGAGTGAAAGGCAGTGGGCGTGGTCTGTTGTAGCTGCGTCAAGCCACCCAGAACTAGACAGAACGTGACTGGAAGTTCACGTTCAAGTTAACGTGACTGGAGGCAAAATAAGTCACGTTAAAAAAAGAATACTTAAGTATTGTCATAAAACGAACAACCACCAATAAGAGCAAAAATCAATTATATTTTCAGAATTGATTTATGTTTGCTCTTTTCCCCTCAAAAGAACAACAAAACTCGTTATGTAAAAGACATTGTGGGGAAAAAAACTACTACAGATTTGCATGATTTACAAAAAAATAAAAGCCGCGTTGACCAACACGTGTGCGGCTTTTATTTTGAAAACTATTATAGGACGTTGTATTTATAATCCTGTCTATCTTGACGGTGGTTTGTAGTGGTTTCTCCGCGGGCTTAAAACGAGGTCCAGGGCGAGGCAGGACAGCGGAAAATGGACGAGAAAGACGAAGATCTTGGTGAGTATCGTTTGGCCTTTAATACTCAAGAAAACACTTGTTGACTTCATTTACTTCTTAGCTTCTTTGTCCACACTGGGACATGTCGTGATAAGGTCTCCTTACTTCATTCAATGCTGGGGTCCTGAACTGGAACTGAGATTTGGGTTTATTGGTGGTTGTTTGTTGCTGTTTAATCTCCAGTCACTGTAATATTCCTATAGGGACTTTATTTTAAAGGAACCTTCAAAGATGTGTTATAGGATTACTATAGTTTTTTTCCCTAAGGCCCAGTAGTTATTTAGGGTGAGGCTTGCAGCCGGGTCATCAGTGAGCGGGCTAATAACCTTTGGATCACAATGCAAACCGTGGTGATGTATTGCTAAATGGGGCATTTCACATAAATGTAAAGAAAGTATCATCTGCCAATGTTTTAATACAGAAAGAGAGATACTAGGAAGTAAAATAAAAGATGTGAGGAAGTTAATAACAAGAAGTTCTCCCCAAAATACTTGCATTGTTCTTTATGAATGGACGTATTTGTACAGTCTAGTCTCAGCAGTGAAATCCTTTGAAGCTCCATAGCATCTCCATAGGAAGGACAGGGGATAAGACAATTAAAGAAAAACATGGGTTCACTCACATTGTGCATTTAAAAGTGAGAGTATTTGTTGTGTTTTTTTTAACTTTCTAGTTCACTTGATTTGAACTGCACAAGTTTACTTTTGAAGTTTTTTACCTTTGTATCTCTTGTCTGTACTTTTCCACTTTTTAATTGTAAATCTTTTACCTTTACTGTATTTGTTATCACTCTGGAAAGCACTTTGAATTGCCCCAGTGCATGAAATGGGCTATACAAATAAGCTGCCTTGCCTTGCCATCTCTAGTCTTATAATCACATGCCAGGTTGCTCCATTTCTTGTTCTGCTAAAGGAATGTTTGGTTCTTTCTGGTGATGAAGAAGGGCCAGTCCCTGAGTCGTCCAAACTGTTTACTGCACAAATTAAGTTGATGGTGAAGACAATGCTTAAGTGCTTGGTGCTAGAGCAGCCAAACTGCAGATACATATTTGGGATGGAAACCACAATTCGTCACACTCCATAGCTCCACCATCAGAGTAAACAAGACTGTCAGAAAGAGCTTCACAGAGCAACAAAGGGCACAGCAGGTTACAGTTGGAAAGCAAAGGAAAAACAAATCACAACTGCAAGATGTAAGGCTTAAGTTTGTTTGTGTGTGTGTGTGGATATTTCTCAGCAATCTAGCAGTACAGTAGTCCAGCATTCCAGCCCTCTCAGTTATTTCTGGAGTATTTTGGATGCATTGTCCAGTTTGAGGCTCTGTAATCAGGTCGGCTTTGTTTTTCCCCTTTTCTTTTTCTGGTTTCCAGATATTCCCACACGCCCCCTCATTCTTTCCCCCTCTCTCTCTCTACTTTCCTCTCTCTTACTAACTTAATAAGTCTCTCTCTCTCCCTTCCTCATGCTATTCTCACACTCTGTCCATCTCAGTCCAGATCTCTTCAGGAAAACACCTTCTCGCTGATATTTATATCCCCGGGCCAGGGGCATTGTGTACAACGTGACATAGGCACACTGACTCTGTTGTATTTTTGTCCGCTTGAAGAAAACACTGGTAATGAAAAGCACTCAGAGGAATAGGTCCCGTTGTGCTGTGGGCTGGGTTGGTGAGAGGCAACATCATGACGCACACACTAAATAGCCGCATGGTGCCTCGGAAGTATCTCAATCAAGGCACTATTGTGTATATGTATGTAATATCACATTATTGTAAAAACAAACATGATATTGTTTTGATATTTTGTGAGATTATTTGTACTGCTGTTGCTACACAACTGCATCTAGGAAAGTACACAGTAATACACTATACAGTCATGCTTGAAAGTCTGTGAACCCTACAGGGGGTCATTATTTCATATGTTATAGAGGAACAACCTTGTAAAATCCTTGTCTAAACCTCAAATCTTAATGAAGATGTCCTACCTGCATGTACAGTTTCCTCTAAAAAACACACAGAATTGGTAAATATAGATCCTTTATTTCAGTTAAGAAAAGGCTAATCTTGATTAAAAGGATTGCATGTTAAAAACTCAACATTTCTATAATTGCACAAGGGGTTCAGAAACTTTCAGGCATGACTGTAATTAGTCTGACCTTTTGTATTCTTTGTGTGTTAGAATGACTTGCTAGTTGCAAGGGGGGCAGGTTAGGTTAGGGAGGAAGCCTAGTAGAAGAAGAGTTACTGGTTTGATCCCCTTATGGACAGCACCCAACCCCCAAGTACATGTACACCAACCTGCAGCAGGATCTGGCATCAAAACGAGCTAAAATGCTTGTTTAGTGTAGGGGAAACAGGGTAAGTTGAGTGTGTGGGTTTCATTCTATTAAAATGCAGTTCACTGATACATGATAAATGATAAAATTATCACTATGTTGTGTAAAAAGTGGCTCATTTGACCCCATTCTCCCCTTATTGTCTTTCTAAACTATAACAAGATCAACCCTTACCAAGGCAACAGGCATATTATGAGACTAACTTCCAATTTCATAAATCTGTTCCCAGAATAGGAAGTTTATTGAAATGGGATTTGGTCTAGAACTAGGTTTAGGTAAGTCTTTGAAACCTGCCCCTCAAAATACACAATGCAAGACTGGCCCAACCTTGTGCACATGATGCTACACCTGTAGCACCCGCATTCATGTGCACAAGGTTGGGCCAGTCAACCACCTATTAAATAGACCCAACTTGAATCTCACCTCTTACATGACCAGTATGTTGGAACAAACACATACTCACATTTTGACTTTGGCCTCTGTCATTTATTTTTGTGTAACATTCGCTGGATAAAAGCCTTGCATCTCCAAAGAGTAAGCCTTTCAGAATTATATGAAGACGTACTGTTTTTTCCATCGACACAAATATATATTTTTAAATTACAGAATTCATTTTGAATAGGGTTCCTGAGTCCTAACATCATCAGGACCACAGAAACTCAATTCCAGTAAGAAAATTAAAGAAGAAAAGCTACAATATAGAAGACATTTCACATCTCATCATGTTCAAAATCAACCTTTTGAAGCAATGTGAAGCAACAGCCAACCTAGAAGATCCTTTCATTGTGTAGTAAATGTGGTGACATCTGAAATCCCCCCCCCAGCTAATCATATCAATCATAATCAATAGTTTTACTTTCATGCTAATGTATCGGTAATAGCTAATAGGTCTTGTTATAGATTGAAATGGTGCCACTTAGTATAATGGTACGGCACCACGGAACCGTTGTGGGGCTGTATCCTAGTTCCCTCACGGTCTAAAGAATGTGGAGCAGTCACTGTGTGTTAGACAACGTGCGGCTGTACTGTGTAACCGATATTGCTGGAGTTCAGTAAAGAGCATTAACTGTCTTAAAAGTCTGCGTGCATTAATAATATCAGGTTACTACAGGTCTCAACTTTTAACAATAATTAAAACTTATTTCCTAAAACTACATAGAGCACCAAATCTGGAGTTATGGGATTTTCACACAAAACACCAGCAATATGTTATTGAAAAGACTCAAGAGTTGAAGTTTGTTTACAGAAGTCACGTGGATCTGTGCAATACAAAGGGATAACACGCACACGCACACACACGCACACACACACACAGCCACGTCATATAGTATTTGAACAATAATTATTTCAATTGGTTTTAATCTGCAAGGACTGGATGGGTGGGGTTTACAGTTTCAGGGCAATCAGGATGATGTCAGATAAGCTGTAAAACATGTCAAGGACTACCTACTATTCTTATTTGACCCATGTAAGATACACTTGTGTACAAACACACTTGACGTACACACACCTTGTAATTATAACGTTATGCACCTCTCATTGATTGCATTCATTATCTGACTCCTAACCCCTAACCTAATCCCATTCTGACCTTAAACCTAAACCCAAGTCCTAAACTAAATGTAACCTTAACTTTAACCTTAACGGCCTTAATTGTTGAATTTCACGCAGTATTTTCACTCAGCACATTGGAGTCCTTAGCCCAGTGGCTTCTCTTGTAGGTGAAAGCCTTACTAAAAGAATAAAAGCCTTGCATGTGTTGTGTTATTGAAGAAGAGCTTTCTAAGGGCTTGTTATCTGTTGTGTCCTGACGAGTGTCTGATACAGCAGGGCTACAATGAGTTTCCTGAAAGCTCCTCCTAAAGAATGCCTCTGTTCTTCCTGTCATACAGAGAGAAAAACTGTCCATCCCTTCTGAGCATATTGTCAAGAATGCAGATTTTTGTTTTTCATCACATCAACGTATAAGAAAACACTGAAGTTAAACTGTAGATTAAAAACTGGTCTGTTTGAAGAACAGGAAAAAAGAGAGAATCATAAAGAAAGCTACAGCAAGAGAGAAGGAATATTTAATTTAATTTCATCTAATATCTTTAGGTGTGTTTGATTCCAGTGAAAAATGAAATAGACAATTGAATGGAAGTAATAAAATGGAAAAAAGAATCAGAAAGAAAGGAAGAGAGAGTATTATTATTAAGTGAATGTTTTTTTTGCTTCTTCTTTTCAGGCACATTTGATCCTAGCATACCAGAGGAAGGACCTTCAGCTCCCCCTCCTGGCTGGCTGGATGATGTGCATGGCTATCAGGGTCACAAAGGAGGAGGTACCTTCTCTTCTCTTCTCTTCTCTTCTCTTCTCTTCTCTTCTCTTCTCATTTAAAGGTTAAAGAGTGTGTGCGTGTGTATGTGTGTCTCCAGAGGGCGATAATCCGTTGTACCCACCTCCCCCTGCCTACAACCCCCAGCCTGAGCTGGACAGGAACACTTCAGTGCCCAATGTCAGGTATAACACACACACACATACACACACACACACACACACACACACACACACACAATCACACTTTAATGTTATCACTTATGTTATCCATGATGATTCTATAAATTATCTCAAGTCAAAATATCTGAAGATTTCAGACATAAGTGTGTGTGTGTGTGTGTGTGTATGTGTGTGTGTGTGTGTGTGTGTGTGTGTGTGCGTGCGTGTGTGTGTGTGTGTGTGTGTGCTCCTCCAGGGTCCCTACAGTGTCAGAGGATGTGGCCAGAGATGCCCTGCTGAAGTTTGTGGAATCAAAATGGAGGTACAGCTCCAAACCTGCCAGGAACCTCACCTTCAAAGACCTGAAGCCCATCACCGTCTACAGGGTAGGAACCTTTCCTGCTGAATGGGAGAGAGGGATGGAGGGATGGATGTTTTATGTTTTAAGTGTCAGAGCTATTTTACTCTACTAAAATGAAATCCCGTAGATTGGATTTTAGTTATACAAAACTTTCTCGGAGGCAGAGCTGCTCTGGAGACAGAAATTATCTCATTGGCTGAGTTAAACTTCAATGGGCGGAGCCAAAGAAGAACAATTTTTGGAGCACAAGTTAGCTAACTGGAAAACAAGGTAAAGAAGGTACTCTGGTCAAAATATACATAAGAATTATAATTGGCAATGACTCTTCTTTTTATTCATTTTATTCATTCATGATCTTGGAAGGTCGGCAGGCTAATTACTAGCTTGCCTAGATAGCTATAGGCTAGTACGGCTAGATTGAACTTGGAAGGTCAACTAGGTTGACTAGCTAACCTAGATGATTTAGTATTGCTAGGTCGCATTATGGTAGTAGAAAGAGTGCCAGGCTTCACTACTTTAGCTACTTCCTCTCTTGCCTTTTTCACTGGGCTTCAGTCTAATTACTTAGCCAGAAAAACTGTGCTTTATTTGGCTCTGCCCATTAAGGTTTAACTTCATCAGTGAGATTATTTCTGACTCCAAAGCAATAACAAGAACTTGAAATAAATTGATGGATGGATGGAAAGAGAATCCAAAGTGCTCACATCCTGCCAGTGTGTTTTCTGACTCCTTGCCTGTTTCTTCTGCAGTATCGACTAGAGACCTACACCGAGACCAGAACCAGCGTCTGGGAGCTTGAACCCTACAATGGTAAATCTTTACACTGAGCCAACAAAATTTGCTCTTTTCTTGAAATAGACTGACAAGGTGAATAAAGCTGAAAAGTATAACCTCTTATTGATTTCAGCAGCCTGCTGCTTTTAGACTAGTTGATTAGTTGTCTTAATCAGCACTGAGCATAGTCACAATTGACTAAATACAATGTGACCAAACTATCAATCTCTCACTGTCCCAATACTTAAACTTATTTAACCTTTTCTTTATTGCTTTTCCCTCAAAAGGACAGCCGGTAGATGGTCCTCAGTACGGTATGAGCCCGCCACCATGGGACATCCCCGTCTCGATGCCCCAGAGATACACTGACATGGTGCAGAAAGTCCGTGTGCCACACTCCTCCTTCGTAAAGGTACACTATGTCACCTTTACTCTTTTAATTATCTGTGGACAGATCTGGGTGTGGACGTTACGAGGCGTTCAAAAAACACAAGATGATGGTTATCCTGAAAATCAAGGATGTTTTTTTTTCTTCAGAAATTCAGGCTTTCTTTGTTTTCCTGTTTTTCTGATATTATTTCCTGTATTGTCCTTATCAAACTAACATGCATATGCATGTGTGTGTGTGTGTGTGTGTGTGTGTGTGTTTCAGTCGTGTCACAAGTGCCACAGCTGTGGCAGAACTCGCTGTACCCACTGTCATGGTAGAGGCCAGGTGAGATGGAAATCTTTTTAAAATATTATTTTTATGGCATTTCTGCTTCATTAGATAGTTGGAAGAGACAGGAAGGATGTGAGAGAGAGAGTGGCGAGAAGTTCATGATTTGGATTCAATCCCATAATATTATATTTATCAATATAGAGATGGTCAGACTTCTATGAAACCCAAACATCTGCAGCACGGTACTCTTTGTGCAAAAATTCAGAAGTTTCCCCACATGATGAAACTAGTATTTTAACTCTTAACTTTGATTCCTGGCCCCGGTCCTTTCTGTGTGGAGTTTGCGTATTTGGGTGTGTTTCCTCTGACAGTCCAAAGACATGCAAGTCAGGTGAACTGGACACTCTAAATTTTAGTTAGTGTGTTTGTCTGTCTCTCTGTGTTAGTCCTGTGATAATCCTCTGTGACCCCGAATAGGAATAAGCAGGTAAAGAAAATAAATGAAGTTTGAACTACTTTTTCTTAGTAACTTTAGTTAACAAACCTTCCTTTGAGTGTAGCTTTGCTGTAGTTCAGTTTCTTCCAATGTGAAGTGACTGGCAGCTTGTGAAACTACACCTTCAAAGTAGCTTCCACAGCACTGGCTCTAGCTCTGAGCACTGAAAACATGCCGAGCTCTCAGACAAAATGAACTCAAAATAACAATAAAAAGAAGCCGTGTGCAGTGAAGAGAGTTTCCCGGTGGACACGTAACCTAAATCCTCCTCTCTGTCTTGCAGAACCGTTGTATGTTGTGCCACGGCCATGGACGCTCCAGAAAGAGCAAGCGGTGCGGCTCCTGTCATGGACGAGGTCGTAAAAGGTGAGAGGAGTCGCAGACAGACTGTTTGTCTGTCTTTCTATCTGTCTGCCCATCATTCTGTCTTTCTGAATTTTCCTCTCCGCCAGCTTTCTAAAAACCAACTGGTACAAATTCACAAGTTGCTTAGCCATGAGCAAAGAGCAGGACTGCCAAGCAAACATGGCTGTAGCAGTCAAACTCTGTCTGTCTATCTATGGCTCAGGAGCAGAGGAGACAGACAGACAGACACTTATCCTAATAATTACATTATTCCATAAAAAACTCTGGTGCTCTGGTACATGGACCAGACCAAACTCTTGGTATGTGTTTCACTAGCAGATACATTCAGTGTAGAGTCATAGATGAGGAGCGGGGCGTGGGCGGAGCCAGCGTGGGGGAAAACAAACCGGTGTCTGTCACTGATAATAGAGGAGTGCCATCCAGACCAAATTATCATCATTTCTAGTAACAACAGATAAAAACTGCCTTTAAATTCCACAACAACATATATTAAATAGATAGGCAATATTAAATAGAAAAGCTGAATAGAATTTGACTTGACTCCATATTTAAACTGTATCCACACATAAGGAGTCTCTGTTTTCTCTCTCTCTGTTCCTTGTCCCTCCTCTAGATGTACGTTTTGTCATGGCCATGGATCCAGGATCTGCTCTGTTTGCCATGGCAGCAAAAACCTGCTGCATTTCATCCAGCTCACTGTTACATGGTATGTGAAATCCACACACATACACACACACACCTTCATCACACTTGAAATCTGTGACTGAATGTGTGTGTGTGTGTGTGTGTGTGTATGTGTGTGTGTGTGTAGGAAGAACAATATAGATGACTTCATCCCAGACCGCCAGCCTGATTTCCCTGACAAGAAGTTTGAGAAGGTGACAGGAGACCCTTTCTTCGTCGATGAGAGTCAGCTGGTAAAAAAAACTTGTACATCTCATTTCATGTCATGAGCCTAGGGTCATTTTACTTTGGTAATAACATCATGAGCCCCGCATTTTTTGTCTGTCTGGTATTTATAAAAAAAGCAGTTTCACTGTGTTGCCAGTCATTCTGGGATCTGTTGCAAGTTAGTACATTACATTCTTCAGGTCTGTTTGATTTCGTCTCCATCTCCTCCCAGGTGTACCCCATCCAGGGTTTCCCAGACCAGGATATCTGTGACGCTTCCAGGAAAAAGATTAACGAACATTTCAGTCATTTCAGCTCCACCAGCCGCATCCTGCAACAGGTCACACACACACACACACACACGCACACACGCACACACGCACACACGCACACACGCACACACGCACACACACACACACGTTTCATATTTTGGCCACTAGATGTCAGTGTCACTCTTTTCTGCTGACGACACCATCACTTCAGAGCTCATTTACTTGGGGCGAGTGAGTCTTTATGATGATGAAAACGAGGCTACACCACAAAAAAAACATCAGAAGGATTAGTTTTCTATAGAGATTGTCTTATACACAGATCCTTACCTTTAAAAAAGGTCTGAAGAATTTTGTTTTAAAATTAGATATATACCAAAAAAGTGATTCCTGCTCTTCCAAAAGAACTGCTAGCACAACTTTAAAACCATTATACTACCTTTGAAAGGATAGTTGGTAACTAAAGTTCTTTCCTAAAGATGTTGGCTGGATCCTCTATATTTTAGAGATATTCAATCAGGAACTTCAGGGACTTTTTTCCCCCCTAAATGGATGTATAGCATTTGGAAAATGAGCTGTTCAGTTCAGTGAGTGAAACTGATGTCATGACTGTCTTTTATTTCTGTCCACAGCGTCAGACCATTGAGCTGGTGCCCCTGACCCACGCCCATTACTCTTACAATGGAAAAGACTACGGCTACTTTGTCTATGGAATGGAGAACAAAGTCTACACCTCCAAATACCCCTCCGCATGTACTATTTTATAAATAACACATGACATTGACTTTTGTTGGGCTCCTCCCATAAGTGTTCGTGTCTAGTGTGGGTGGCCTCAGTGGGATTGGTATAAATTAACAAGGATGTAGGCGGGTGGCGGCTGGTAAATTATTCTTATTGTACGCACACTATGTCTGTTAGATTTCACCAAAATCTAACATAGGGATGGAAAGAGATCTCCTAACAAGGAGAAGTTACTACCCTTCACCCCCCCGCCAACCCCCCAGAATTCACTGGCACTCTCTTTTTCATTTTATCAATAGTTTGAATGTCATTACTTTGTTGGTAGAGGATGTTAAGGTGTTGATCTTTTCTTTTAATGCTTTAGGGAAAAGGAAAAAGATATGAATATGGTTAAATCATGTATGATTATTGTTGTATACGTATGTACAAGCACACACACAATAGTGTAATCTCAAATTGCCACTTGAGTTTCAGGCACGCTTGCTGTCTGCTGCCTCACTTACAGGCATTCTGTTCCAACAGTCCAGTGTATGCACATAATACTTCATCTTCACAGGTAATCCTACCGTTGTAGGTCTATCCTGTGATTTATGAAAACTTACTATGCACATTTCTACCGTCATATCCAGGCCAAAGTGGATGTGTAATTCAAAAGGGTTCACAAACCTTTTCTCTCAACTGTATGTCCCAGTCCTGTCTAAGAGTCCTGTTTTTATCGTGGTGTTACGCAGCTAAGTTATTATCCAGCTACCTCCGTCTGTTGCCTTGTTGTTAATCTTACTTTGAACGAGTAATCCTCTCAAATTACAAAGGTCTATTACTGTTTTTATATTAAAGCATCTAACCTGCTATAATGTATTTAGTGAAGAATGTATAAATGAAGTAATATTTCACAACTTTCTTGTAATAAACCTTTCTCATGTTATTGTCCAATGGTGTTTGTTGAGTGCTAGTGTTGGAGACAGTGTATTATTATAACTAATAATAATAAATAAAACAATGTTATTACTGTTTTTCCTCAATCCACCTTACATTGTGAAGCCACTATGGGACAGTTGTCTAGTCACGGATTAAACTAAACTAGATTGAAATGGTCCTTTAAAGTGGATTAATTTAAATAAATGTCATTTATTTTACTCTGGATTAAATTGATGGATGGACGGTATAAAGAGAGATTAGAGCGACTCCAGGGCTAAATTAAAAATGAGTTTTCATTTTGGATTAATATTGCTGGTCAATGGTAATGTCTGAGAATGGGTGTTTTAATTAATCAGACAAAAAGAAAGGAAACTCTTGGATACATTCAAAATTATATTTTATCCCATTTTGGTATAGGGGTCTTTTGATTTGTTTCCATTTTCTGATTGTAATGACTTGACTGTCTTGTTTTCAATATGCTATCTAATATCTGTGATTTGTTTGTTTCATTTCACTCAAGATCCTCAGAAACAGAAAAGAATGCAGACATCTCAAGGTCTCTTTTTTGAGGAAACTTATGACTGTTTATGAAGCAACTAATCCAAACTTTAGGTTGGTTTAAGAAAGACCGTTTTTGAGTAAGTATTCCAGGTTAGGATTAATACCTGTTCCTTGCTTGGTTTACACATTTAGCCCTATAAATTGTGTAAACTTGGCTTCATTACCCAAATGAAACCCAGTTTAATCTGAGTGAGTGGAATCGACCAGCACTAAGTCACTATGCCAACAGGCCAGTGGTCCCCTAAGGGTCTGGAGTCCTTGAGCAGGTTCCAGGGAGTCCCACAGCAAAACAAGGATTTGTTTAATTGTATTACTATTTCACTCACTAGAGGTTAGAACAATGAGAGAATATAGATTATATCATATATATATATAAGATGTATTTGATTTTAGGTTTCACTGCTTTTCTCCACACCTACAGTATATATCCAGTTCAAAGAATCTATACTAAAGTACAACAATCTCCTCAGATGGGTTCCTTGGGACAAAATGTTATCAAATGGGGTCTGTGGTCTAATGCATACCGTGCTGGGAACTAATGAATGTAATTCAAATAGGACTTTAACTACATTTTGCAGCAGGGCGAGTTTTCTGGTAGTTCAGCTAAAATCAAATGTGAATAGTGTTTTAGTCCTTAATTACATTTTTGTCTATTTTTGTCTATAAAAGAAAAATATGTGTTGTAGTTCAACTTCTTCCTTTTCCTTTGTGAAGTGACTGGTAGCTTGTAAAACTAGACTTGCAAAGCAGCTTCCTCAACACTGGGGTGTTGTGGCAAAATTTGTATCGCCTAAAAATGTGTTTATTCTGCCTGTATTCGAGAAAGCAGGCAATATGAAAATAATACATCAAAAATGAAATTATGGCATAACTCAAAGAAGACACCACCAGGGAAACACATTAAGTCTGTATTTCTAACATTTTCCACAAGCGGGAGCTCTCGTGTATAAAATAATGTCATACCGTACATCCAAGGGCACTTTTGCCGACTTCAAGTTGCGTCGGAATTTGAAAATACAGTTGAAGCACAGCAACTAATGTAATAGACTGGGAACGATTTATTTTAGAATATGTTATTAGTTTTAACAAAGACAACACTATGTCGCTACACGTGCCTTGAATCATTAAAGATCTACATCACATTGTTGAACAAACTAGCAAGTACCTTTGCAATAATTAAAAGTGACTCGCTCTCACCCATGTGGCTTCTCTTAATATGTGTGACCAAAGACTAGAACTTACGTGATTCTAATAACACCAGCAACATTTAATGCGGCATCTGCGACAGACGGATTAACGAGGAGTACTTGAGCAGTCCTTACATTCGCAGGTTACTTGATGAATAGTTAAAGTGCTCGGGATCTAGCCATGTCGGTTTATTTAAATTTGAACTATATATGTAAAGCTTTGTCAGCACTGAAGCCGTCTGGACGCAGCTGGAATTGCACTTGCATCGTCTATCTGCGTTGGATCTGAAGTGGAAACATATCTCAGATAAAGTCTACGGAGAAAAGTTAGCTGCCGTAAGTTTAAAATTGGAACTTTTATTTGTATTTCAAGTTGCGGTGGTCTGGATGGGTGATGCGGTTAGCTTGTCGCTCAGTGGGCATTATGCCTGTGAGTATTTAATAGGAGAAGAAATTGATGGAATTGATTGATTGGCGGAGATGGTTCAATTCTAGTATTCAGAGTTGACGGAGCCGGTGTGTTGTGGGTTATTCTATTCTATTCTATTCTATTCTATTCTATTCTATTCTATTATATCGGCAGAGTGAGCTCAGGTCTGCCTTGATGTTCAAGTTGGGAAATCATTTTCAAACAAAGTTATAACATTTAAAAAAAAATTTAATATAATCAAACTTAATCTTCCAAGTACCAATGTAAGGTGAGTCTCCTTGTGTCTGGCGGCCCCTTTACATGCCCACCATTCTATTCTATTCTATTCTATTCTATTCATGATACTGCACTTGTCATTCTCTGTTGGAATACTGAGGCTATCAGCACTATAGTCATTAAATGTGTCTATTTTAAACTGAGTTTGAGACAGGATGAACTATCCAAGCTGGTCAGCTTAGTCAGTAGAGCATGAGACTCTCAGTCTCAGGGTTGTGGGTTCGATCCCCACATAGTGTCAACTATCACCTTTGTAAGTCGCTTTGGATAAAATCGTCTGCTAAATGACTGTAATGTAATGTAGACACAGATAAGAAAATAGAAGAATAAAACAAAGTAGAATAAAAACCAGAACAGATAAGAACAGCATGTACGCACCTTTGTCATAAGGTGCTATATCCTCAATAACAAATAAAGATTTCCCACTGGACCCTGCTCTATAGCCTCTAAATCAGTGATTCTCAAGGTAGGGTCTGGGGACCTCCAAGGGTCCCCAGCAAAATGAACAACAGGTTAATGTCACTCTAATTTACTTTATTAAATTATCCCAATTATAGAAGAATGACTATTCTAATCTAGGTCTCACTAGCACTACTATCACTCCTATAGAGTTGGACAGTCGCACAATTCAATACTAAATAGTCTTCTCATATTGGGGTTGAGGGTCCGTGACATGAAGACGTTGTTCTAAATGATTACACTTTGACTGACTGCTGCCAAAACTATATTATACATGTCTTGGTTGTCTTCTCACCTCCAGTGTGTATGACATACCTTCTGCTGTGTTTGTTAAACAATAAATAAAACGTGAATTGCAACACATGGCAGACTAGAGCAGACAGAACAGATCCTGCCTGTCTGACTGTCTCTGCGGTGAGTAACCTCCCCCGATTGTCCCTGCTTTTCCTGTTATGGAGTTCAATCCCCCCCCTGTACAATCTGTATGTGGGGCTGCTGTTTCCTGCCCTCTGTCTATGTGTGTGTGTGTGTGTGTGTGTGTGTGTGTGTGTGTGAGAGAGAGAGAGAGAGAGAGATTGTTGTTTTCCTAGCTGCACTGTGTCATTGTGTCTCCTTTCAAACGGTAGTACCGCTGTAGTAATGATAATAAAGTGATGCTGGTACACAGGCACCTGTGGAATGGATGTGTGTGTGTGTGTGTGTGTGTGTGTGTGGATGGATGGGTGGTGTGTTAATAGAATATAGTATATAATAGAAACTTGCAAGACAATTTATAATGTTTCATCCAGAAAGAAAGAAAGTATTTAAGAAAGTAAGAAATAAATAAACAAACAGAGACAAGGAGAAGAGGGGACAGATGAACCTCCTAACAGACCTCTACCGGACCACACAGGTCAGCAGCCCAGCTGTTGAGGTGCAGTAGAGTTACTGTATACACCTACTCAGAGCTCAGAGTAGAGCCCATTAGAGCTACTTGACTCCCTCTCTGTCAGGGTTCTCCAGTGGAGAGGGGTATTACACACCGTTTATCTAGCCGGCTGCTGAGTGAAGCATCCGAAGCGAGGAAAAACGTATTGGCAGCACTGGCAAGGTGAGCAGGCCTAGCGGAAGTCGGCACTTGAATGAACAAGAGGAGTAAGAGGAGGAAGTGGTGTAGTAGAAAACAGAAAAGAAAATCAACCGAAAGTGATGTTAAGAAAAGAGACACATAGAGATCGGCAGCCTTTTGCTCATGTTTTTAAGTGTTGAGTCAAGGCGACTGACTAATGTCCACAAAGACTCAAGATAAAAGTCTTATCTGTTGGTTGCCGGCCAAAAGAGAAATGATTGTCAAAGTTGGCCGGCCACTCAAACACGGCATCGCTTTCACTTCTGATAGGGTTTATGTTCTGGTGACTCGCCAGTTCCTAGTGGACGCCAGCCTGCCAGGTCTCAGACACAATAAACTCAGCCAGGCCCGAATCTAATTAAACATTTAGAGGCAAAGTAGAACATCTAGATTGTCTTCACCGTGGATGGGAATTGGAAAACAGGAAAAATGATGATGACAAAATGTTTTCATTTGATGCTGCTTGTCTCTGTACCCTCGGCTCCAAGAAAAATACCTGTACGTTAATTGTACTTGGTATCATGCTCAGAGGGCAAAAATAAAAAACAAGAGGGTGTTTTTGGAGCTCGAGTTTCAAAGATCCCTTGAAAATGGGCAGGCTTTCACTTAAAGCATTTTTCCTTTGCTTGTAATCTCTTTCATCAACAAGATGCCAAAACAACCACAGAGATGCTGTTTTGGTGGAAACTGATTGACAAGTGCTCCCCGACTGGCCCCGTGCAGCCTTGTGACAGGAAGAAGACCATTGGCCATTTCTTTGTATACCGCATTAATATTTCACACACCACAGCAGCTTTCTAATCGGCACTGATCCCACATCAGTAGTTTTCAGACTTTTTTTTTGTCTGGGGAGTCACATTTATGCTCATTGACAAAATGTGATTGTGTGGTGATTGTCAGCTAAATTGATCAAGCAAATTATTACTTACATTTACATTAATATCTGAAGCATTTAGACTTAAGTGAGTGCAACATTTCAATATGTTTCAACTCCTAGATTGGCAACATTACAAGCAACCAATAGTAATGAAAGAAAGGATCAAAGCCATATTGCCCAATATGTATTCAGGCTGTCAACATAAAATCCCATGTTAGGCCTGTTTTAATCTTCAGTGATCCTCCTCTGGGTTCCCGACCCATTTGTTGATCGCCTGCGCTTTTCCCTACTTGTATTTTGTACTGGGGTGTTGGTCGCATTCACAGTGCAGTTTTCAAGGAGTGGTATGTCCTCAAGGTATCTTTGAAACTCAGGGCACAAGAAGATAGACTCTCTTTCTTTGTTTTGTAATCCCCCAACCCACCGAGCCTCATGGTGTGGCTAGTCGTTGCATCTGTTGTCTGAGGCATTTAGGAACTCTTGTCCAGAGTGATGTTCAATCAGTGAGCAGGTTCAGCGTCTTGGTTCAAAGGCACTTCAACAGGACGTGTAGCTGTTGATGGACACTTTGACTGTTAAGGGATTGAACCTGTGAATCTGTCTGTTCTTGATCTGTAGTCCAACCTTGTACGACTTACAAAGCGCATGTCGGAAATGTGCTTCTCATTCTCCACGCACATAACGCACATGTTTGGGAACATCCCACTTGAACGCAGGCGGTACACACGTTTGAACTGCAGGTCTGTTTTCCATTCTGTTCGTTCTGTGTCTGATGCCAATTGCACATCCATCTGACCCTTAAATCTTTAACACTGGCAGCAGGACAGTGAGAGGCCTGGTTCAGGCTCCCGGAGGCACTAAGTGCTCTGATCAAGATTTGCGTTCTTCCTGAACTGGGAAGCAGTAAATCAGTTCGGGCCAGAGGGTGTCGAGTTTGAGTCGAGTCGGCTCCTCTGCTTTGAGGGTATTTAATGCAAAGACAGATGCATGAAATCTGTGCACGTACAAGCATGCACGCGCATGCACACACACACACACACACACACACACACACACACACACACACACACACACACAAAGCCACTTTTCTGACTGAGGCTCTGTTCTGCTGTTTCTGTTTTTTTGTGTGTGTGTTTGAGAGAGAGACAAAATAACAAGAAAGAACAAGGTGTGTGTATGAATGTGTGCATTCGTATATGTTTGAGAGAACCAAAGTAAACCGCGTTTTGAGAGAGACAGGAAAAGGAATGTGTGTCCTAATGTGAGTGTGTACGAGTGTATGAGAGTGTGTGCATGTGTGTGTGTGTGTGTGAGAAAGAGAGAGAGCAGAAGACCAGAGGACAGAAAGAGAGAGGGTGTGTTTGCCCACGTGCTGCTCGATAGCCCTAAGCAGTCTTTTCAACCCATAACTGCGGTTCTACAATAACAAAATACAAATCTCTGTGAAGCTTGTATTTGACCTTTAACCTGCTATGAAGAGACATGCTATCACTTCCACGTATCCCCGGTGGATCACAACGACTAATGGAGGTTGTTACAGTGAATTAAGACTTTGAGTCTGGCGACCGCAGGAGTCTGGCTCTTTGAGGCTGAAGTGGGACAGAGACAGAAAGTCACCGTAAAACACTTTAATGGGGAGGCTAATACTACGGGTTGAGTCAATATCAGGGATGTGGTCCATTTCACAAAGTCACCGCCTCGCATGAACATTCATGAACAAGAACACATCTTCAGTTTACATTAGGGTTGGGTGACTGGTTGAATACATCGAGGATTCGGCGGTGGATGCTGGTGGAAATTCCCTTGCAGACTTTTTGCTGATTTAAAGGGACAATAAGCAGGTTTTTACTGCCCCATAGAATAGAATGACCATAATGTATGCCGGGGGTTGATAGGGTTGTTGATCAATACCAATGACTCAATGATTACTTGCTAAGATTTCTGGCTGTCAAACCTCACTTTCTGACCCGTACTCTGTTTTGGATCAAAAACTCCCCGGCCACTGGAATTTCAAGACACTCCCAATCCCCCACTATTTCAAGGTAGACCGCTCATCAAGATGAGCGACAAGTGTTGGGCCGTGCACTTTATTGAATCGTCATCGTACACTTTTTCCTAAAGTGACAATGACAAGTCAGAATGGCCTCACCTCCGGTGTTATTCTAACGCCGGGGACACACTGGACGCGGAAAGAAAAGGAAGCGCCGCGATCGGCGCCGATCGAGCAAGAAGGAGTTTGGTTGTTCACACCGGCGCCGAAAGGTGCCCATCTCCGCTGGTTTTCTCAATGTAGGGGTTTGGTCTCTCTCTCTCTGCTTGTGCCTGCCTGCCTGTCTGTCTCTCTCTCTCTCTCTCTCTCTCTCTCTCTCTCTCTCTCTCTCTCTCTCTCTCCAATTTCGCTTTATTGACATGAAAAGTGAACAGTGCTTATATTGCCAAAGCAAACGTATATGAACAGACAAAGAACAACATTTACAACAATATGAAAGTACATGCCACAAGTAACAGGGCAACACAAGTAAGAACAGCAATGAATGAAAAATTATTAAGCATTATGTATACTTGAGTAGTATGGTGTCTATTAAAATGCATATATATACATATACATCTCTCTCTTTCTGCTTGTGTGCGTGTGCCTGCTCGTCTCTCTCGCTCTCTGTTTAGACACAGATGGTAAAAGTTTAGACACAACTCAGAAATACCATCAATCAGGGTGTTTTATTTTGAAATTTGTTATATTTTGGAAAATGACAGGATGCTCTATGCCGTTCCTGTGTCTGACTTCCTGCCCAGCTTGACACATTCGCTCACGAATCGAGAAAATCTTAGACCTGACGCCGAAACGATCGCTGCAGGCCGCGGCCATTCGGTGCCTTTCGTCGCCGTTCCGCGTCCGGTGTGTCCCCGGCGTAACTGTCTCTGGCTGCTTGAGGGAGCTGCTTCGCCTCTCCTCCTCTCTCAACACTGCCAGCTGGTCCTTTCTTCACTGAGATCAAACAATCAAACAATCACCACACTGCAGACAATTGTTCTTCCGGGTCAGCTTCATTTGCTAAGTACTTGGATCGGCACCGACTCCGATACTACAGATGCTATCGGTGCACCTCTTATTCATGGGAGTCTTTTACTGCTGGCCACTGAGCAGCTCACTGGGGAAATTGGGGGTTAAGTGCCTTGCTCAAAAGTAGCTGTTGATGAAAGCGTCTCTCCTTTTCTTCCCCCGCCCTGATTTTTCCAGCTGGGATTCAGACAGTTACTGGATTCTGGATTCAGCTGGGATTCACAAGTTTTCTCTAACCACCCAGTAGTCGTCTGTATTGGTGGAAACTTCCCCCACCCATTACCTTGTGGGTGTTGAATGAATAATAGCAGGTGAAGTGAAAGATTTTCCCAGAGTTTCATCATCCTGCTATTGGCTGTTGGGTCTGATCTGCAGGTTAACACAATAAAAGCCTCTTATGCCTCTAAACCACAGCTAAACACACACATGCACACATGAAACAAAAACTCAAGTATGCATGCACTCAACAGGCACACCACGTTGATGAAGAGCCTAGCATAACATCCTCTTCCTCCTCTGTACACACACACACACACACAACTGATTGATGGGTCTTGTGTAATAAAATAAATCCTTTCTTCTTCCTCTTCCAACCCACAGTTATTCAGCTGTGGGTCCTGTGGGTATCTGCTGTGTTTAGAGAGCTGGGTGTAACACACACACACACACACACACACACAGAAAAGGCAGTCAGTTAAACAGATAGTGTGAGAGAGACAGTTCATTAGTCAGTTCATACAGTTGTGATGTAAAGCAGACAGGCTGATATTAATGTTATTCTATCAGAACACCATAACGCCCTCTCCCATAGGACTGGGCTGGGCTGCTGTGTGTGTGTGTGTGTGTGTGTGTGTGTGTGTGTGTGTGAGTGTATGTGGTTAATACACTAAAGGTTGGGAAATGTGTGCATATGTGTTCCTACTGTATTTAACACACTAAAGGTGGGGAAATTCTGAGCTCTGTGTGTGAGAGTCTGTGTGTTTCAGAGTGTGAGTGTATCTGTGTGTGTTTGTGTGTGTGTTTGTGCGTTTCTCTATATCTGTATTTCTGAGTGTTTGTCAGTGTTTCTTGGTTTGTGAGTGTTTTTGTGTGTGTGTGACTGTCATAAAGGGGGATATTGTGTGTGTGTGAACATTGTTACTAGGGGAAGGTGACTTCATTAGCGGTTGTCCTCTAGGCGATGTGCAGTCACGTCTGTAGAATGGCTCTATTGTGGTTAGTGGTCGTTAGGATGCTCGGTGTGTGTGTGTTTTGTTGTTTTTCCTTCCTCCTCTGCTGTTTCCTGAGTGTGTGTTTGTGTGTGTCTCTGTGTGTGTGAGAGACAGAGGGAGGGTGAGAAAACAGAGACATACATTGAGACCAAGAAAGACAGAACGACAATATATATGTCAGAGTGTTGGAATTCTTCTTTGTTGTGTCCTTTTACTATTTGCTGCTGCAAAGGCCCAATTCTACGGAGATGATTAAAGTTTTATCTTATCTCATTTAAAGTGATAAAGAGAGAGAGAGAGAGAGAGTTGCCGATGCAGAGACAGAGATGGAAAGAGAGAAAGAGAGTAAAAACAAGAGAAAGAATGGGAACGAGAGAGAGACAGAGTTCAGAGAGACAAACGGACATTAGCAACAGCTTCAATACAACGCATCGACAATAAAGATGGAAAGAGTCTTTCAAGAACCGATTAGTACTGTGCAAAATGTTATGGTTCTTTAATGTGAGATAATGTCTGCCATATTTCATGCTTTCATCTGAAGGCGAAAACAAATAAATACACAAGGTGATATTCTAATGCATCACCTAATGGCTGTACAACCACACGGTGCCTCATACATGGGAGCAACAGTGGGTATGACATCCTGGTGGACAGATATTTTACAGACCACATTTTTCCCCAGAAAAAGAAAAAGACAGACAGACAGACAGACAGACAGACAGACAGACAGACAGACAGAGAGTGGACCACCCAGACAGGGTTACATCAGTGTTGGTGTTTGTATATGAGCCTCCTCACAAGGAGCAAAGAGCGGCAGGGTCATCGAAGAGAATGTGTTTCCTTAACCAGAGTGGGTCACTGGCCTGTTTCTGGTGGCCCGCAGGACAAGACTGGAGGAGCCAAATATGACGTCCACCATAATCCTGTAAAACAGGAAGTGATGCATTTTACGTTTCTGGCAGCAGCAGCAGCAGCAGCAGCAGCAGCAGTATGTATGGAATAAATAGACCTTGGTAGTTAGCACGAGCAGCGATAGCCACCATGGCTGAACAGCAACAATCATCTACCATCTAACTGGCGGCAGCAGCTGTAAAGTTTATCAAACCTGAGTGTTATCAACACGTCCAAACGTCTAGACATGAGTTCATGAGTGTAATAGTCTTTTAATAACGTACACAACACAGGCTTGGCTACAGGACAGTCATACTGACCCAAAGCCAGGCCTGAGCCAAATACTGTTTGCAATAAATCAAAGTGTTTGTTTTAACCTGCTTGGATGCGTGGCAGCAAGTGAAGGCAATCACAGGAAATGATTGGAAAGTCAATTTGGTATACTTTTCTATGATTGACAACTTAGGTGACTCTATGTGGATGTCCTGTAAACCAGGACACTATGTGGATGTCATCTGGCTCTCCAGGAGGCTTAAAACAAACACTTAGATTTATTGCAAGTACTTATGTGACCCGAGTTTGATCACAGCCGAGGGCACATATATCACCAATCTCCGTTTTATTATTTACTGGTTCAGTTGTTATGCAACCTGTAGTGTTTAGAAAGGAGGCTTGGTGCTGCCAGATCAACAGGCTGATAGCCAGCTAGCCATTAGTCATTCCTTTTTTTTTCTCTAGAATTTGCTGTCTTGGAGGTGAATTCAGCCATTCTTGTTTTTTAATTGTATCTTGTTTTGTTTTCCTTGTTTCCTCGTTTTCACTTTGCATCTTTCTCTCTATGGCAGCGATCACACTGACAAACTGAAGCATACGCGCTAATGCACATTTCCCCACTGTTTTCTATGGAGCATTTGGGGTGCCTTGCTTAAGGGCATTTGATAGTAGTAGTTGTGGGTTGGGAAGGCCGTTTCTCATTCACCTTCCCCACCCACATTTTACCAACCGGTCCGGGTATTTGAACCAGCAACCTTTCTGTCATAAACCCGTTTCTCTATCCTCTAGGCTACTGCCATGCACATTAATGCAATTATTCTCATCTCTCTCCCTCTCTATCTCTCCTCTCTCTAATAATGTGTTGGTGAAAGAGCGAAAGGTAATGTTTGTTCAGTGTAAACACACACACACACACACACACACACACCACACACACCCTTCCCCAGAACATCTGTTTGTGTCTATACACTGTAAGGTGGCATGCAAACAGCCCCTGCCCCCCCTCTACAGTAGCCATATCAGACTCTATTGTATTGTTGTGTTTGTCTAGCCTACTAATTAATAACCTCTTATCAGCACTGAAGCAACAATAAAGTATTCCTGCCAAGCCAAACGCTTCCTCTCCCTCTGTAACCATCTGAACAAACCTGGGAGCTGGCGCCAAACGACCCCGCCCCAACCCACGACCGACTGGAAGAAACTATACACACACACACACACACACACACACACACACACACAGACATGTGCAAAATGACACTAACACACCTATATACAGCATAGACATACTGTAGTGCCAGGGTCAGGGTCAAATATTCATATACTTCTGTCCCCCAAGGGCCACTGTAGGTGATTCCTGGGAGCCTTTGACCGGGCAATTCTTTCCAGTGTGTTCTGGGTGAAAAAACAGTAGAAACTGAACTGAAGCAGTAGAAAATGTTGGTGCCACGCAGCCAGCAGTAGAAGTAAATGCAGACCTCAGATAAATCACTGCGTCAACAAAAAATAAAATGACCGATATTGTAAAAACCTCAACAAATGAGGGGTGGAAGATGGACTGGTTGGAGACCGAGAGGGGAAAACGGCCCCATCCCCTCCTGTAAGGCCTGCCGCCAGTTTCCAACAGTGGGAAAAGAAGTGTGGGGCGTCTGGTACATTATGGTTCAAAATAAAACAAATGTTGGTGGTACAAATTGAGTGTTTATTTGGCAATATCCAATGCAAATATATTATTTCATAGTTCAATATAATTTCCCCCTTAAAGGACCAAACGCAGACAGAGGGGTCAAAACAATATCTGAAACAAAAATGAATTTCTTCCCCTGCTGTAGCGTGTGGTTATAGTTCAACATTTACAGCAGACAGAGGCGTAGGCAAGGCGAATACATACCCACACACACTTACACACTCATACAATATTACCATATAGGACATGTATTTGGACACAGGCACACATCTGCACATGACTTGCTTACTTTACGGCTCCCAAACGGGGCTAAATATTGTGGTTATGTCCTAGATTCTTCTGCACACATTGTACATCACTGTCCACTGTCTACATCCCACTGGGTCCTGTTATGTCTTCACAACTAGGAAAATACTACACGCACACAGACACACACACACACACACACACACACACACACACACACACACACACACACACACAGCAGAGCTATGAAAATGAAAGGCTTTGTTATTATTATTGTCCTTAGGGAGAAGTTTATTTGACTTACTGCAGGACAATGTAGTTGACATAAAGAACTTTATTTTAGAGGCCATTGTTTCTTCTGCACACAGCTAGGTTAGAGGAGGCTGTTGGACCATGCCTGTGTGTGTGTGTGTGTGTGTGTGTGTGTGTGTGTGTGTTGATATTGTCAGGGAACAGCTCCTCTAGGACCAAGAAGGGATCCAGGCGTTCTGATAGATGCTGCGCGGCAGAGCACTGAACTGGAGATAGGCTGGAACGACATGCACACACACACACACACACAAACACAAAAACACAAAACACACATTATTTCTTTCATTTACTCTGTCCTTTATTTTATTTGTGCTGTTGCCTGTCTCATTTCTGATTTTCTGACAAAAGGGTGCAACACAAGACCGTAGTTTCTGTCCTGCAGCAGCAAAAGAAGAAAACAATAAAGTATTTAAAAGGGAGAAAGATATTTAGAAAAAAGAGATGGGAAAAATATCTAAGAAACAAAAGATTATTGTGGAAGTAGCAAAAAAAGAAATTAAGAATTATTCTGGCTCTGTCAACACGGGCTTGTATGACTACACTTGTGAGGATTTTCCATTGACTAACTTCATTCCCTAACCCTGATCCCTAACCCTGATCCCTGACCTAACCTAACCTAACCTAACACTAAACACAAGCCCTAACCCTGAATTAGCCCCTTGAAAAAATGAGGACTGGCAAGATGTCCTCACTTTGGATGATTTGAATCTTTCTATCCTTGGTAGTCACACACACACACACACACACACACACGCAAATACCACACTTAAAAGAGCGCTTCAAGGTCTGGGTGGCCTCTTTGCATTGTGTGTAACTGTTGCTGTGGGTTTGATTCTGGTTCTTGTACAAGCCAGGGCTCAAGACAATCCTCAATGTGTGTGTGTGTGTGTGTGCTCGCGTATATGGCTAATAAAGGGGTGTGATACACAGGATTTATGCCATTCCTTGGTTTCTTTCAAAATCCTTAGAAAACATACATGTGCGCACTCACACACTCAAACACACACACACACACACTTCAATGTCCCCTAATGAGCCCTTAGACAATATATAATTTATCTTAATCCTCGCATCGCTCTCTCTCACATGCACTAGTATTCCTAAATGAACCACAAATACCCTTTAATTTATCATAATCCCTGCATCACACACACACACACACACACACACACACACACACACAGACACACAGACAGACACACACACACACACACACACGCCCACAGCGCCTCAGGGGTGCAGTTATGGCTAAGCATAGTTATCTGGAAATGTTTTGGCTAATGCCAGGGAAGAACCTTATAATGCCCTTAATGCCCTTATAATGAAGGCCCCTCTCTGGCTAAGTGGTTTATTCTCTGCTCTGCAAACAGAAATAATGTCTTAACCCTATAATGAATGTTTTAAGGTTTCAAAAGTCCACAGTGTTTACAGTTTACAGAGTACAATGTCTCCTCTGGGATTTTTCTTTCAGTGAAGAGGTGGTGGCACTTTCGGTTCTGGGACCAGGGTAGCTATTGGGATATGTGGACTAATTGTACTGGGAATTAAGGTTTTTAGTTTAGGGTAAACAATATATTTACAGCATAACAGCACAACATTGGAAAGGAAAATTTTTCGCATGTACAACTGAAGGGTTTCTTTCCAAAACATGGTTCCTCATTCAATATAAGTCAAAGATGATTTTATGATGATTTTTTATCAAAAACATACATATACATACATAATGTGTGAAGTAAATATCATATACTACGTTTTTCTAATGGTACAACAAGTACAACATATGATTATGACAAGAAGAACATTGTTATTGTGGCCAGTTGTATTCATGCTGACCTAGACAGCAGACTGACAGCCTCAGATGGTCCTCACATCGTGCCCCTGTGTTTGTCTTAGACAGGAGACAGTCATTATACTACACAGGGAAATGACGTGGAGTTGTGTGTGTGTGTGTGTGTGTCAGTTCTTCTATGCTCCCTGGATCCTTTTTCCTGTGCAGATAAGTTCAGAGTCTGGGAAGAGACAGGCAGAGGTTACACACACACACACACACACACACACACACACACACACACAAATAGCTTCTGGGTCTGTGTTTTATTGTCACATTCTTAAAAAGCTTCTATATAAATGTGTTTGTGCTGCTTCGTCCCAGTCCTGGTGTATTCATCACTAAGGGAGGGTATCACAGTTGCTCTCAGTGGCTAATGATATCTGAAATCACACCTAACCTAGATAACTCAGTATGGCTCAGTTAATAGCAAGAGCACTAGGCTTCATAATATGAGCTAGCGCCTCTCTTACCTCTTGTGTTTATTACTGTGCTTCAGTCTAATATTACTGTCAGGAAAGCTGGTCTAACTCAACCAGTGAGATTAGTTCTGCCCCCAGAGCAGCTCTGCCTCGGAGAAATATTTGTGTGATTGAAACTCCAATCTGACTTCTGAGAGGTATCAGCCCTATAAAGTCAGAAGGGCAAATATTGGGCCATTGAGATGAAGTTAGTCATTTTTGCTTCAGGCCTTTCTCCTGTAATTGGTACTTAAATTAGTTGAGAAATGAGGCAAATGTACAGAATACCTGTTTGATTAGCGACTATTTGATTGTTGTCCTTTGATAAGCATTGAGTTCACAAATAGTAGCAAACTGATCTGAATGGAAATGTATTTTCTATTCAAATCCACGCCATCAAAATGATTGGAGCCTAAATCCATGCTGGGGTCATCCCTCTGGTGTCAGTTCCTCCAAATCAAAGAACAAGAGCTTCTTTCTAGATGCACCATTTTGCACCAACGTTCAACAATCCTACAGAGAGAAATCCATGGTAGAAGAGGAAACAATGCAATGCAGCGATCAATATTGCTCTCCCCACCAAAGTTCAGGCATGTTTTCTCGAAAGGCATTCTGGAAGTAGACAAGGCAGGTTGAGGGAAAGTGGATACACCAAAATAGTAAATTACAACACAGAAAATAACTGAGCATCACAGACGGATGATACATGACAGTCTGAGAGTATCAGAGGGTGGGCTTTTCCTTTAGAGCAGGGTGACCCACCACACCTATTCAATGGTAGGGTGAACTCTGACACACACCCCCACCCATCCAACTATCCACATCACCACACCCACTCACACACACACACACACACACACACACACACACACACACACACCACAAGGTCCGTCTGGCACTAAGTTGGCAACCACTGTCCTTGATCATCTTACTCTCTTTGATCTGCAACGCAAGACGGATTCCTCCACTAGTGTCTCTATTGTTAGAGACTTGATGAATAGCAGCCCGAGTCTTGTATCCGACGGATCTGTGGGAGTTTGCTCCAGTCTGGGTTCACGACCCACGCTGCCTTTTTAGAAACAATCTAGGCCAATCTAGCTAACATCCATAATGAGGCTGTGATGGAGGTTGCGTGTGTGAAGCTCATACTCAGAGAATGCTTCTTTTGCCCTCACTGTACTCAGACACACACACACACACACACACACCACACACGCACACACACACACACACTAATTTATTGTTTGAATGAGGGGAGGAAACAATAGAGCTGAAATTAGCTGGGATCCGGAGCTCTAAACTGGGACAGTATTTGAGAGACGATGACGGTAGTTTGTGAAAACTCTTTTAACAACTGTACTAAAAAGCGACTTGTTTCTTACAACCTGTGAGGAGAAAAAAGTGTCACAAAAGTCTCCAGCTTTTGTGTCTTTTAAGTGCCTGACATTAAACTTTACCAGTCAAGTCTGATTGTGTCTGTTGATTGGAGGAGGAGGAAGCAAATAAAGTTTCTCTGGGAAAGAGTAAGGTATTCCTTTCAATGTATTTTTAAAATGAGGTTTACATTGTAGGAGGACAGGAGGTGTTTTTGTGCCCGTGTACACACACACACACACACACACACATACACACACATAAAGACACAGACACACGCAAACACACACATCTACGCAGTCGGGTCCAGCCATGGTGTGTGTGTGAGTGTTAGAGATGGATAGGACACACACACACATGCACACAGGTGCGCATGCATGCACATACACACACACACACACACAGGTTACACACACACACACAGGCTACACGCACACACACAAAATTATTCATTACTGCCCAGTTAAACATATATATGTGTGTGTGCGTGTGCGTGTGTGTGAAGGTGTGTTTCTTAAGTGAAATATGTGTATTATATATTTCGTATACAAGACTTACATCAGTGTAACTTGGCGGTGTGTGTGTGTGTGTGTGTTATCAGTAAAGTGTGTGTACTGCATGTTTCTTTTACAAGATGTGTATGTGCATGTACTATAGGTGTGTATCTGTGTAGCCTGTGTGTGTGTGTGTGTGAGGGTGTGTTTCAGTGTCTCGGTCTGCCACATGGTGTTTGTCCAGCTGTGTGGAGGAGTGCAGGGTGTAGCTGGTAATGGCTGGATCAGTGTCAGGGTGATATGGGAGACGTGGGAGGAGGTTATCTGTCCTCCTCTGATAGCTTATCATCACACCAGAGATTCAAACCAGAGATACACAACAGGTCACACATCCAGTGGCAGCCAGGCTGGGAAATTAACAGCAGGCTGGGAAATTTTGGCTATCACCATTTATCTGCTGTTAGCCACTTTGACAGCAACCATCATCTGAAGGTTATATACCACTCTAACTACTAGAACGATAGAACGATATATCGGTTTGATGATATATTTCATATATATATTCTTTGCACATCTCTTTAAAGTATGTTAGGCCTTTAAAGAAATAATACATTTAGAGATATTTAATATCGACACAAAATATCAACTCTCTGTGTCTTAAATCTAAAAATAAAAGGTATCTGTGTCGGTCAAACCCTGAATCTACGTGGCTGTAAAGTAACATGATGACGTTGTTAGCGGTGTGATAGCAGAGTACGTCATTGCAATAAAAGGCACTTTAACAATAGCTACTTTCAGGGGTTATATTATCAAGAGTTTGATGACGCATTTGTTTACAGTTCCGAGTGTGATCGTATATCACCGTCAATGCCACAATGATGCTGCAGGAGTGTGTGTGTGTGTGTGTGTGCGGGAGAGGAACAGTCTAGGCTGTGTCATCCCAAAACACACTGACGCACATCCACCCATACCCACTCACTTCACTTCCCCCCATAGAAAACATTGTTTCAAGGAACACACACACACACACACACACACACACACACGATTTCATTGTGCTTAAGATCCAGTAGCAGGGTGAACCAAGGAATCAGGTGGATCAGCTTCCTCAGTTGTGTCACATGAAACTCTCAGACCCACTTTATTCTAAAGTGTTTCTAATAAGTGGGCCACAGTCGGCTTACTGCACATTAGGTAGGCAGTACGGCACTCGTGGCACTGAAAGGCACTTTGGACAATTTCATTTTTTCACTTAATTGAAGCATTACATGGTCCTCTATCGGCTGAGAATATTCTCCAAACGTTGGGTTTATAAAGCCCCCATTGGAGAAAAACCAAGCTGTTTTTCTTAGTTCCTGATGTTTTGGAAATACCAGGTTCTCATCCGACAGCAGGGATATACTTTGTTCAATAGCATATGTTGGCAGCCATTGTAGAAGTTTCCCCATCATTTTTATATTACAGTGGGGGTTTACAGCCTCTTCTTTCTCTAATGGTATAAAGTATAAATGAAAAAACATTGCCGTACCACAAAACAAACAATAAAACCTGAAATCAAACCGTTCCTTCCACCGTTTGATGCATGAAAATAGAAGAAACCTTTTTTCCAAGCAATTTTACTCCGGGCAGAAGTCATTAAGTGTAGCATGCAAAAGCACAGAGTTCAAAGTGGGACTTGTGTAATGAAGACATCTGTAAATCCTTCAAATTAAAGGACACAAATACATTTCAAAAGAACAGGAACTGAATGATATTCTGCCATGGTTTTAATTTACCTCCCTGTTTAGTTGCCAAAGCTGCTGTTGTTGTTTTTCATTTCATTGTTGCTAACTTAGCTTTGTGTTGAGTTGTTAGCATGCCAGTGGGAGTTTGTGTTGCTCTTGGTCCCTGACTGACGGCTGTCAGGGGGAATTAAAGCAGCTTCTCTTACGACGGCTTCTCTCTTTGTGAAACAGGAGAGAGAGACGGAGAGGAGGGGGGACGAAGACGACGAGGAAGAAGAGGTGGAGAATTGAGAGAGGTGAGGGTATACAACCCCCGAAATTTAAGCCTCACACACATTCACGTCTTTGTCTTTGTATGAGTAGAAGTCTGTAGAGGCTGGCTGGCTGTCTGTGTGCGGTTGCCTCCTCGGTTGTTTTTTTGGTTGGCTGGTCCCAGTATTCCCACCAGATCCAGTGAATGGATGCTCCTTTCACAGCTCACTAAGACGCCTAATGAGGGGGGACTACTTTCTCTGCCACTGTGTGTGTGTGTGTGTGTGTGTGTGTATATGAGTAAGTGGGTGGTTGGGTATGTGTGTGTCTGTGGGAGTGGATACAGACATTTGAATCTGTTTGTGTGGCCATGGATATGTTCATGGGTATCTGGTTCTGTGTGTGTGCGTACATGTGTGTGTGTGTGTGCGTGTGTGTATTTACAGACAGTGAAATGTGTTTCTGTGTGTGCTCTTGACCGTTCCTGTACTTCTGTATTAAAACTCCCTGATGTCTCAGATTTCACTATATTTGCTTTCTGTTAGCTGGGACAGAAGCCCCAAGCCATGTTCCAAAAATCATAATTGAAAACGTTGTAACAAATAAGTCATACATCTAGTGTTTTCACTCCAAACAATGAGTCATTGATCTTACATTTGCCCCCTCGATGATGAATTTCTCAGGCAGTGAAACCGATGCAAACAGAGATATCACTATTTCAGAGTCTAATGTAATGTGAGGCCATGAGTCTGTACTGGTGTAGCCAATTAAAACCTGGCTGGAGGCTTAGGCACAATTTGATTCGTTTCTATTGTACACATCCTGGCATGATGCACCTTCCCTCACTATTTGCACCACACCTTGATCATTTTGGTAGATACAACAATTGTATTAACAATACATACACATAGCCTTGAAATACACAAGCAGAAAAAAGTTTTAAAAAAGTACGGAAGCCGAGAACGGCCATGCTTACAATTATTTTTTTAATGCCGTTATCTCGAGAAAGCGAGCGTTGTTTTTTTTTTGTTTTTTGTTTTTTTTTGTAACATTCTTACAACAAATGACAAAAGTTCAGAAAAAGTTCATATGGTTTGCTTTGAAACTCCCAAACCTACCCCACAGAGCAGTGTGTGTATGTCATGGTCCACTGTTGTCAGTGTTTCTCAGTGAACACCAATACAACACAAATATGAAACGTGATAACGGGTTAATTTATCTTGTTATCTCGAGAAATCAGCCTTTTGTTTTCTCGAGATAAATTAACCCGTTATCACGAGAAAACAAGCTTTGTTATCTCGAGATAATGAAATAATTAACTTGAGATAACGGCATTAAAAAAAAAAATTGCTTCCGTAGGTAAGTATGCCTATTTTGTGCTCTTCTTTAATGTATATATTAGCAATGATTATTTCTGAGATTTTCTGACCATTTAAATTTTCTTTCTCTGGCTCTATTCATGATTTATTTCAAACTGAAAGAGTAGAATATACAATGCCAAGAATATACTGTGTTGTTGTCTCAAATATCGAGGATCCAGTTTGCAAAAGTATTTTGCAATAAACAGTAATAAGTACGTAAACCAAAACCTCAGAAAGCACCCTTATCTTGGCACCTAGAAGTTACAGTAGGTTGTAAATCTTCTTTTATTTTTTCCCCCACCCTACATACCGGCCTTAAAAGGTCCCTTTAGACTGATTGGAATTTGGAGCCCTTAAGTGTAGTAGTGAAGCCATGTGAGCTATGACCAACAGTCAAGACTTATTGACTACTCAAGCCAACATATGGACTTCTGTGTTATTGTAATACTTCACGTAACTGTCTGACTCGTGGCAGTTCAGCGTATGGCCTTTAAAGGCGCATACCACTCAATTTCAAGATTCAATCATGCTATTCCCGTGTTAGGATAGTGCGGTCTGTTCAGACAACCGTTCTATGAGTCGACATTGATCAAAACCTTCCGTTCATTGTTAAAGGAAGAGACACGAGTAGAGACAGCTGGAGTTTGATATTGAACCAGTGCGGTGGAAAGTAAGGTTGTGGAGGTCACATGGTGGATGGGCGGAAACATTTTCCTTCAACCCTGATGACCCGGGTTTAATTCTCAACTCATGCCAAGACGTTTTTCAGAGAACGTTTTCGTTTCCAGTCCAGTCCAGTCCAGTCTAGTCTAATCTAATCAGCCTCATACAATCCCATATTAATCCACAAATCTGATTGATGGTCAGTGCTAAAATTCTGAAAGGTTGCCAAGTTTGAAATACTAAACATTTGACTGATGTTTAGCATTTCAATCAGGTAACAACAGGGTGTTGGGAGGTTTTCAGATACCCCGCCAAATATCCCCCATTTTCAGACTGGAGTTTGTTGAGGCAATAACCAACTCAGCTTCCCTGCTGGTCGGTTCTTTATTCTCCACTCTTGCCCAAACCCTGGAGGGAGAGGCAGAGACATAAAAGCAACCATCCATTTAACTGGACAGTGCACATATATCACTCATACTGCATAGGGATTGTGCAATTATGTACATGCGCACACACACACACACACACACACACACACACACACACACACACACACATCTCCTTGTACTGAACAGAGGGCCCTACGTCTCACTGTGTGCAGCCTAATTATGTCGTTCACTCACTCTAACAATAAGCAACAGTTTCCTTCTGGGGTTCTTCCAGGAACAGGTTCATTCCTGTGAGAAGAAAAGAAACAAAGTGAGAAAAGAAAAGAAAAGAGTATGAATGAGAAGAAAGGAAAGAAGCAAAAAGAGCAGAGTTGGACTAATGTTCCCCCTGCACCTGTGGTATGAACTCATCAGGTTCAGGCCCTTTACACTCAGGCTGTGATGTATAGCTAGTCCTCTGTGGCTGGATTCAATACTGGGATGGTGTGTTAATGAGCCAAAGACTAGATGGCCCTAGAGGATCATTCTAGTGTATTCTATTTTGTTCTAACAGAATGGACTGGAGATACTGAATGTTAAATTTCAGATAAAAGTGAGACAAAGAAAGATAGGGGGGTGTTTGTACCTAAAGCTGCTTTCACATAGGACACAATATCTCCTCCCCTGTGCTGTAAAACCCATTATTTCCAATGGCATGAACAAATTTTAACTGCATTGAGTTAGGCGAGAGCACAGCGCTTTACTCAATATGACACGTCTTATCTGAAAGAAGCATAACAGGTTGAGGGTTTTGTGTCTTTTTTTCTAACAATGTGGGTGAAGGAAGCTTGATATGTGACTAACCCAAAGGATATGGCAGTTGTGTAAGGATGAAGGGGCCCATTTCCTATTCTTCTTGTTCCTTACGCTGCCATCTGGAAGTGGATGACATCAGGTTTTTCCTCTTCCCAGAAACCCAGAGAGAGAAAGAGAAAGAGAGAGAGAATTTCCTGCACAGTCCAGCTCAGTTCCCACAATGCTATTTGTTTGTCTTGACTCTCAACTCTCCCCATCCCTCTGGAAAAACATGACATACACTTGTCTCGGGCAACAGTCTCACTTGGCCGCAAAATCCTTTGTCAGGAAAAAAACATAGTTTGCTCTCTTCAACTGTTCAACTCTCAATACTTTTCTATCCTTGTAGGCTGATTTCATGTGTGGATGAACCTATTTATTCTGGAGTATGAATCCAAACAGCAGCTTTTCCTCAGTTTTCCTTGTGGCCCAGTTGGATTAAGGCATATTGGATGGTTTGATCCTCGACCTGTGTTGCATGTCACTCTCTTTCTTTCTGTCACTTAACTGTGTACTAAAGCAAGAGGACATTGTTAACAGTGTCTACGGGTATAAGGCACAGCAGTAACTTGCTTAAAACAGGTGGGAAGCCAGGATGTTTGGGAAAAGATTTGCTGGTTGGTGGTCAGATTAATTCAAGTGAAGAATGGAAACTTATTTGATTAAAGAGGTAAATTTGATTTGTTTTGTAAGACATGAGTAACATACCGAGTGCCTAGCTCAGGGATGATCAGAGATGATCAGCGGGAAAAAACAAGGTACAACGAGGGTACAATGCACCCTAATGCACCTTAATGCACCCTTGTGAAACCGGGCCTTTACACATGACAATCGCTCATAGCTCTTAAGCAAGAAGATAGTACATACACATGGAAGATCTCTCATAGCTCTTAAGCAAGAAGATAGTACATACACATGGACGATCTCTCATAGATCTTAAGCAAGAAGATAGTACATACACATGGAAGATCTCTCATAGCTCTTAAGCAAGAAGATAGTACATACACATGGAAGATCTCTCATAGCTCTTAAGCATTTGTAGCTGAATAGGATCAGCAACTAGTCTGAGGCCTGTACGTGTCTTCAAGCCTCCCCAGGAGTCATTTTTGTGTCAGAGACATGGAGGTCTAGTGGTGTAGCAGTCACAGTCAAATAATATAAAGTTCACAGGTTCAACCCCAGCCATATGTCCTGTCAAAGTGTCCTTTGCTGCTCACTCAAATCAAATCACTCCGCTTAAGAGAGCCAGTTCATGCCTAAAATGTAAATAAACAATTAATAATCCATCATTGACATACAGCGATCCTCAATACGTTCCCTGTAGTTCTACTCCCCCGTGATCAAATTTGACCTACGTCTGGTTCACAGTAGACACACAGAGCAGACAGGAGTCTCCTCAGAGTCCTTAATGGTGACTGGAAATATGTCTGGGTTAGCCATTATAAATTATATCTGGGGGAACTCCTCTTTAAATATGTATGTAATTCAAATATTTCATTTCCTCGTGGACTTCGTGCTAATCTGTCAGCCTTTTTCTCTCATACTCCGTTTAAATCGGACTTTCCGCTGCTCTGAACTGAGCGCTGACACAAATCTCTGGTGGGATTACGTTATCAAGCTGAGAACCACTGTAGGATCAGCCGGAGAGCCAGACACGTTTCATATGGATACTTGAGGGATTTCAGTCCCAACTGTTATAATTTTGGACAAAACAAATCCTGAAGTTCATCATTCAATATTTCCTAAATGACATGATCCAGTATGTTAAAGTTTTATCATTTTGTCAACCAAGGAATTAAGTTACTCATAGCTTTCATTAAAAATGTTTTAATGACTTAATATTTCTTCAAATCATTTTTCAACACTGGATTTTTTTTACAGTGATCATTTTATCTTGATAAGCTCACATATACATCTTGGAGTCAAGAATTTTGTTTTGCTTTCCAAGAGTCAGAAGTTTTCCAACACGGATCTGAATTCGTACCTTAGAGCCATGAAATAAAACCGGCCTTGAACTTTTTCAGAGCTGGAGGCCAATATGAATACATTCAGTCACTTCAAATGGACCCAGACTCAGTCAAGAATACCGATACACTTGTCACATGGGGACCCAAAAGAAAAGGTCCTCAACCCATGACCCGTATCTCACGAAACATTGGAATATACTGTATTGATATTGGTGCAGTTATTCCCATCTTGCTAAACTTGCATGTGTTATCTTCAAAATAACAATGCTGTTGTGTTTCCATTGATTGTTAGACGTCTTCCAGTACACGCCCAATACAGACATATACTGTGTTCCATCCCAAACCACTTTACAGATGATCCTATCCTCAAGAACAAGAGAGGAACATTGTGTAAGCGAAGGTCTTACGAAGGCTCATAACTACAACAGTAACCTTTTCATACAGGTGGCTATCCCTAACCCCAACCTATCAGAAATGGGCCTGTGAGCCACTGTGGGTCCCAAGTTAAAGTTAACAAACCACTGGAATATATTTGTATTACCGCTGTAGTCATTTCCATTGAAATGAGCTTTCGTGTGTTTTGTCTCTGAACCAAGAATGTCTCAATGTTTTCGTCCTCTGAGAAAAATGGGCCCCGAGCCTCAAGCCATCCATATTCATTGTGAATTAAGCAGGTCACAATAACTCTACACGACTGATACCGGTGGGTTCAGGGTGACAGGGTAGCCTGCAGGGACGTCCCATGACTAGTCGGTCACAGGTTCATTCCCTGCAACAGCCAATCCCATTTTGTCCATCCGTTTTGAAATGCCCTCAACCCATTTACCTGCTCATGCTTTGAATCTTGCTCATGACCTTTGTTGCATAACCCCTGTGGTGAAATCACATATTGGTGTCTCAAAGATATATGAAGAAACAAATTCCTAATTAACCTCAGTGACTGAAGCGACAGTAGATTCCTGTAACCTTTGAATGATCATGTAAGAGAGAAGGGTAGGAAAAGGAACAAAAGAGCTTAAGAAAGAGATTGAAGAGATTTTAGTAACTTCAAGATAATAGAATGTTAGAAGTAGAAGAGGAAGATGTGTTAACACTGAACACATCTGATAAAGAACTTTTTCCTTGTGTTGATATTTACATCTTGGGAGCATGACATGAACACTTGTTTTCTCCCTTTTTGTTCAACATCTGTTTTTGGGGTGTACGTGGTTTCACCTCTACACAATGCGTCACAGTTTCCTGGCAACAATCATGGCTCCAGGAAGTAAATCAAAATAGTTGTGAGAAGTAAAGTAGACGTCAAAGGCTCTGAGATTTACACTCTGTTGATCTTGCTTTTATCATTCCTATCCACCTGAGTTCACGCATATGTTGTTCATGAACCAAGAATGTGTGTATTCCTCCTCTTGAGAAAGTATGCCTGGAGTTTTTTGCAGTATATTTTATTGCTATGGATTATTACATCAATATGAAACAGAAGTCAGTAGGTCGCTCACATATTTCTAAGTGCATTTTGGAGGTTCATTATGGCATGTACGGTATTCTATTTAATTTAGTGTTAATGTTCTGTTGTTGTGATGGCTTTGGAGAGCAGAAGAATATGAAGAATGGATATGGATAATAAGGCTTTTATACAATGTTTTCCAATACTTTTTTTTCAAAATAGGATATATAGACATAAAAATGAAATACATTTGTGCAGATTGACGTCATGATTCTTTCCAAATGCAAAGAGCATTGTGGGAGTTGGAGCTAAGGTGTGAAGCTTCATAGTTTAAGTTAAAGTGGCGGTTACATGTGATGTGCTTTAGCCAACTGAGTGACTGAGTGACGTCCCAAAGGTGCCTGCATCATTCATGGAGGACGACATGGTTACTTGTTTCTCAAATAGATGTAGCACTATTACTGCGACCTGACATGTGAGAGGGGATATGAGTCACTGTAGTTTGATAGTGTCTGGGTATAGACGAGTAAAGTGTCTGACACCTGTCTGACCGAATTGGATTTTCCTGTTGATGACTACTTGTTGTGGCGATAGCGCGATGGTATAAAAGAACAAGGCTAGGTTATGTGGTTAACTAGCTCCATGGTTTCCACAAGTTACCGTAGCTCGGCACACATCCCATATGGACTGATAAAGCATGATCGGCATGTCTTTTTGACCAATCAGATTGCATGGCTGGAACTACCCTGTTGCATAAGATATATTTTACTACCTACAATCATGTCTCCCTATGTAACCTTGAACACACTGTCAATGAACCAAGAATGTTGTTACGCTCTGCTCACTCTGAGAGATAAACAGACCTCAGTGGTGTTTTATAGCTTTATAGCCAGGTACCACTGCCCGAGCCACGCACCATCCTCTGGGCAGTGAGGTAAACCTGCTGCCCAGGCCTGAGCAACAAAGCGAGAGGTCAGGATATGAGGAGATGGAGAAGCAAAGATGATAGAGCAGGGTAAGAAATTAAGTATTTTTCAGAGGGCATTTTTTACCCCCTGTTTTGTTTTTTAGGGGGATTTTGGCCCTTTTAAGATATTTTTTTATTGAACTATGAAATAATACATTTCCTTTGCCTATTGGCAAATAAACACTCAATTTCTACCACTAAGATTTGCTTTATTTTAATATACAACACGTCCTACACTTCTTTCCCACAGAAAAAGATGGTGCCATTTTCCACTCTCTGTCTCCAACCAGTCTATCCTCAACTGTGTACTGTGTATCAAAAACTGCACCATTTTTTTTCAACCATAACATACTGGAAATGAAACCCCTGGTCATACGGTGGCCCACGCAGGACCGTAGTCACATTCATGCATGAATATTATTTGCCCTCTCATTTTTCCCAGGCATTTTATAAACATTCAAAGGCATGTTTGACCTGAGGCCACTTTCTGATCCTGGAGTAGAGTTAGGTACAGTATAGAAGGAGGCAAGGAAGGCGGACGAGTGGAAGTGATTTAGGGAGAAAGGACAAGATTGTGGTCAAGAGTTAGAGACATTATGGAAGGTAGGCAAGGGAGGCAAAGGAGGAGAAAGAGGGAGAAAAAGAAACATTGGGGTTGAGATGGTCCTGGAGGGAGAAACATGGAAAAGGGAAAGAGGGTTGGGGAGAGAGAGAAGGAAAGAGTGTGGTCAGGTTAAATAGTGGACGGAGGGAGGCAACAAGTGAATGAAAATGGGAAGGCAAGGAAGGACAGTAATACAATGAGAGAGAGGCCTACAGTAGGTGACAGATGACATTTATGAAGCTAGAGAGAGATATTGCTCGACTTAATGTTAAAGTAATGGGATGACAGGAGGGATCAGTGGGGAGGGATGGGGGGGATAGAGGGAGGGAGAAGAGGAGAGAGGAGAGTTAGTAAATCACTGTGGGGATTAGAGGGTTGCCAGAGAGAGGTCGTAAAGCTGTCGCCTCCTCTGACTGGCGGACGCTGAGAAATATGATAGTATTATGGAGAGATGGAGGGAGAGAGAGAGAGAGAGAGAGAGAGAGAGGCAGAGATAAGGTGAAAGGATGGAAGAGCAGAATAGAGAGATAAAGACGAGAGAAGAGAAGGAGGGCAAAGGCAGAGTCGACAGATAGGAGAATGGGGAGAAACAGGGGGCAGAGAAAAGGAGGGAGAAATATTGTGAAAGAGAGGAGGGTAGACAGAGAGTCCAGGGAGAGAGACATTGAAATGGAAAGGAAGGAAGAAAGAAAGAAAGAAAGAAAAAGAAAGAAAGAAAAAAGCACTTAAGGCAGAAGGAGAGAGAGACTAGAAAGAGAGATGAGCAAGAGGAGGTAGAAGGAGTAGAGATAGAGAGATGAAAGGAGATAAATAAGGGAGATTTAAGAAGAGAAACAAAGAGCGGTGACAAGGAGGAGGACAGAGGAAGAGGAGGGTAGGGGGGAAGGAAAACTGAAACCGAGGGGATAAATAACGGAGATTAAACAAGAGAAGGTAGAAGAAGAATTGCTGGGAGTAATGGAATCGTGGTCTGGTGTCATCCACCCAGCCTCTCCGCTCATAAATCAACCAGGCAGTTAAAATGAGATTTTTCACCTTACCCTCGAATGGCCAGCCACATTTTCACCTTGCTCTCCTGTAAACACAATAAAACTACTTAATTCCCCGACCAGAAGCAACAAATGTTCAGTTTTATTCTTCGGAGAACTCCAGGGAGATCAAGGTCACAGAAAGCATTTGAACTATTCAGAGGTTCTGATTTTACTAGTCAGGTCAAAAGTGTATACAGTGGTAACCACTGTAGAAGTAGACAGTGCCTCCCCTGCTGCATCTGCTCCTGCTGTAGTGCTGCAGGAAACATTTCAACCTATTAGGTTTAATTCTTCAAGGGGTAATAAGTCATTTATGACCTTTAATAGGAATTGCAGCAACATCAATCATTTCCTCTCCCTCTGGTACAGACCGGTGGCCTACAGTAACATTTTTACAATAGAGACAACAGAAACTTCTAGTGAAGAGTGAAATTGAAATTCCAGTGGCTGTGGAGTTTTTGTTCCTAAACAGTACGAACGGTGAGGAGAGTTTACTGCCCGGCACGCCCATTTTATTTGTAACCACAACATAAAACTCATAACTCACTCTGCAGCTTTTCGGTGAGCGCACCTCCTGCTAGTTCTTCAGGTTAGCTTCCCTATGTGTCTCGAGCCCACTGATTTTCACCTCATGCTTCTGTAAACTTAATAAAAGTAGCATATCTACTGGCCTGGACAATGAATGTGTATATATAGTAGGTAGCTAACTTATTGCACTTTTACCTTAGCACTGGTTCTGCTCTTTGATGCTTGTTCAGGAAGGAAATGCACTTACGATTTCTGGTGACTATAGTCAGGTAAGAGGACTACTATAGTAGGATAAAAGTGTCTGCTAAATGCCTGTAATGTAATGTAATGTAATATATTATTCCAGGAACTCCAAGCTTAGCAAATGAAGAAACCAGATCAGATGAAAACATTTAAGCTATTCTCAGGGGGTGATTTCACTAACCAGGATGTGTCTGAACAGTGGGAGTCTTTCTACAAGCTTCCTTTCCTACACAACTATACAGGGATTTCAAGTGGCATTATTTGCGTACATCCGGTTTGCTGATGGACCTCCATGATAATGCCGTGTCGTGGTTGCTAGGAGATTTGTGACGCATCTGCAAAGCCTCTATAGTACAGGCCTACTGTATTACTACTGTATAGTGTGGTCACTATTGTGCATCCTACAGCTACACCTGTATTAGTGCCACAGCAGCCTTTGCAGACAATTATTTCTCAAATGTTGCAGACTATTCTTTCAGGTCACTATTGAATACAGTGGTAGCCATTGTAGAAACCTCTCATAATGCATCTGTCCTGCATTTGTACCACAGCAGCCATTTCAGCCTTTTCTTCCTCAAACACTGTTAAGTGGAGTTGGAAAGGAATATCGCCACATAAAGCGTGTTTTTCTCAATCCGAGTGAATTTCACCTCATTCTTATATAAACATTCATAAAAGTTGCTAATCGGTTTACCAGGAGCAGCGAATATTTGATTTTATTCTTCCAACAACATCAAGGCGAGCAAATGAACAAACCAGATTAAGGTCGTGAACCGTAATTAAACTACTCAGAGAATCCAACTTCACTTGCCAAGTTCAAAAACCAGTAATTACCACCAAACCTATTTTCTTTGGACTAATTTTGTCGCTTTTATGGAGGCCATTTAGACTATTTATTCACTCTCTAAAGGAACTACTGTAACTGGAAACAAGAAAAGAAACAAGCATTTCTCTATGGGAACCGGCTAGCATAGGAAGCTCTACACAAAGAGTTGAACTCTCAGAGAAAAAGCTGCCTATTTCTATTTCAGGAGAGAAAGGGGAGAAAAGGGTTAGAGGGTCAGCTTGATATGGTATCTGTTTCTCTATCTGTCTCTTTCTCTCTGCCTGTCTGCCTCTCTCTCTGTCTCACTGTCTTTCTAGTTCTGTTTGTATCTATATTATATATTTCTATTTAGGTCTTTCTGTCTGTTGATGCCCATTTTTCTATCCCTCTTCTTATTTCTTCATTTCTATTTGTTGTTTCTCCCTCCACTGTCTCTGCAGCCGTCTGTTTCTCTCTCTGTCCATGTTTGTCTATATTAGTAACCACACTGGAGCATTGAAATGAAAAAAGTTGTGATTTTGCCACGCCTCACTACTTTTAACTGTGATTTCTACATTTTTGACAGCGTAAAGTTGGAAGCCCAGAAGTGGTTGAAAATCTGGATGTGACAAAATTTGTGCACACATTGTTTTGTTTACTCACTGTTTAGCTCCGCCCCCCCCCCCCCCCCCCCCCCCCCCCCCCCCACAGTGCAACAGGAAGAAAAAATAAAGATGGGTAGAGCTGATAGCCATGGGAACTGTTTTCTAAACAATACCACCTCCTCTACCGACCCCATACTGACTGTGTGTGTGTGTGTGTGTGTGTGTGTGTGTGTGAGTCAATCACACAATGACTCAATCAACCTGTGGCTAGCAGATGACAATTTTGGAGTCATTACTCAAAAATGTTATATATTACTCATAACTCGTTACTCATTTAAAAGTAATATTCCTTTACTTATTGCTCCTTTGGAGAAGTAATTTCTTACACTACTGTTATATTACTTTACGTTAAACCTCCTTTCTTGCCTTCAAAATCAGGTGACAGCACCGCTAAAAGGCAGAGAAACAGCAGGGTTTTTTTCTGCAGCATTGGATCAAAAAGTGTCTAGGCGAAATCAAAAAGATTGAATGACAGACGCAATCTCTTCATCAACATTGTTGTTTAAAAAGGCAGCAGCCTCACAGGTCACAATAACAGGTCCTAAGTTCATGTTCCCATCAAACCCCTGGGCTACAGTATGTATACTCAAACCATAACCATTCACAGCTGACATACACTGAGGATGTACTGCTGTTCTTCTTCCTCCATCAGTTCTGCAGTGGCTACTGCAGACACGTCTTTGTTTTGAAGAACTGGAATGGTAAGGTGGGAACTCACGTCTCAAATCGTGTTACTTCCAACCATGTAAACATTGTAATGGAAATATTGCCTTAAGCTGATTACTCTCCGTAATCAGGTTATCGGTGTGCATGTAAACACACTGAATGACTACATCAATAAGTTCTATCTACTTATTTGACTCTAATGATCAGACAATACCTCAGTAAACCAGCCACAGCCCTGTGACCCACAGACGACCTCAGCTTCAACCCAAGGTTACATAAACACACATAAACAGACCTGCTGCTATTAGATCAAGTTGACGTGTCCGGCAGGTTTGACCACATCTAGGCATCCTACATGTGTATGTGTATGTGTGTGTTTGTGTGTCCCCAGGCTTCATGAGTGCGTGTGTGTGTATTTTTGCGTCAAGCGTGCGCACACACCCGTGCACGCATGTGTGTTTAAATCAAATGGAACAGGAACCATTGGACAGACAGAGAGGGAAGCAGACGATGTGTTTATTATTTACAGAACAAGACTCCTGTCAGCACTCAACATCTCCTTCAGACAAAGCGACCTCCTCTTGGCATGCACACGCACACGCACACACACAAACATCCACACACACACACACACGTGCATGCATACACTCAAACATGCAGTCAGATGAGCACAGAGGAAGAGACAGTTTGTTCCTTGTCTGCCTCCCATGTTGACAGCTCTGAGTAGGTCGCTTCCTCAAGTCAAGTGTTAAACATAAATGAACGATGGTGATGTGAAACATACGGTGTTGTACAGAATGTACTGTACTGTTGACAAGTGGCATAACACAGTTACTCATATTTCTACCTGCAAATGTGTCATTATTGAACATATATTTACTATGATGTAGCCTAGCCTAAGCACAATGTTTGCTATACTAGAACAAATAAAAAGACTAGAATAATAAAATGGCTTCCCTCTTTGTACATTCTGTACAAAGAGAATAATACTGAAGGGATATGTTTACCATTATTTTATGACTGAATACATAGTGTACAGTTACAATTACTCACCACGGATACTTTCCAGACAGACACATGGACTGAAAAAAGATATAGCTACTCTTGGGGAACAATATGACAAAGCTTCAGCTCCAATGGCCTTCATCAGGGTTACAGGATTACATACATAGTCACCAATAAATATATTCAATGACATCCAAAATGGCTACCTCAGGGCCCATGGACCAATCAGACGCAAGTATTGAAAAAAAACAATTGCTATCACCTGGTATTGGAGGCACAATAGGGTTTATCCTATCCTCAATGCCAATAAAACAAAAGACAGACATCAGATGCTTCTCTTCTTTAAAGTGGCGGGCCGCAGGGTTTTTCAGTCTCTTAATGGCACTCTTGTGCTCAGTAATTCGGTCTGTAAAGAGCGCTCTGTTTCACCTGTGTGCACTTTTCCACAGGGTCATGAAGTCATGAATATCACATTCTTGTTTTACAAGTGTTAAAACTCTTAAATCTACAGTCGTCCCACTGACAGGATGTTGATAACATTTTGTTTTTCTTGTGTACTGACAGTAAACACAATTTCCACATTTAAAAATGTCCCTACTGGAGGTGAAAAAATTACACCTACTCTGTTAAAACTGTTGCTCCCATTAAAGTAAAGGAAGTTAAAGGTTAGCATTAAAGTTATGAGCCATCTTGAGACTTAGTAATAGTAATAGTTGTTTTTGAGGAGCGAATCATCTCACATTTTACATTTTATCGACACATCACATTTTATTGACTGATTAATAGCAGGCATCAACATTTTTTCTAAATAGATGGGTATATGGCATTTTGAAATTAAACCTTTCAAGTTCATACTGCTCAGGCAACCATAGTCTTATAGTCAAACTGCCATCTTGCTTTGGGCCAAGGTTAGAATAAAAAGTAGGGCAGCAGTCAAGCTACACTGTCTTTCCTCTCTCAGCAGGCACCTTTCCAACCTGTTGAGCTCTTTAAAACCTGCTGACAAGACGCTAGCCAGCCAGCCACCATGGCAGAATATGTTAAGTTATGACAGACCATGATAAAGTGGCCAATTTCCCCAGGAAATGTCTTCGCTAGCTTGGCTAACTTATGCTGCATTGCCATTCCACCTGAAATAATTGAATTGGTTTTGGTTTCAGTGGAGGGCATTGGCGTTGCAGCAGCCCCCCAAATAGAATAAATAATATTCTGTCTGACACACTGAGTCATTGTATTTTCTTATTTCTAAGGCTGGAAGAGGGCCAGAAGTCAAGCTAAGCTAACAAAGCTAACTGTCTTTCCTCTCTCAGCCGGTACTTTCCTGACTTGTTTCCCATCCTGCCCTCTTAAAACCAGCCAGCCACCATGATACGTTAAAATAGTTCATGATATTTTATGATAAATTGGCCTATTTCCCTTTTTCACCACACTGACACAACCACCCACATCTATATAGTGCATGTCTTTTACTAGAGATTTATTCAGGTGTCCGCTAGCTTGCTAAAGATGCATCCAAAGTGCAGTTGGAACATGGAAATTGATCATAACCTGAATCTAATGTTCTTTGTCGTGTTTATTGTTTAAATCTGAAGTGGTTTTGTACATATTTTGATAGGGCAATTATTCAGGCATCTGCCAACGGATCCAAAGTGCAGCTGGAATATTAAATTTGTTCTTTCTGAATATCTTGTTTCTTTGTCTTGTTTATTTTGGGAATGTGAGGTGATTTTGTATGTATATTTATTTTGGAGTCTGATAACTACACCTCCAAGGTTCATTCCGTGTATAAATAAATAATTGGAATGAATCATTGAATTTCATATTTTTGTCTTGTTTCTTCAGTAAATATGAGGTGAACTGTGGCTTCGCCCTCGGTCTCGTGTAGCAATGTGCTTGCCTTTCAAACCAACTTTCAGGTCCCTTTGCAAACGTAAAGTGAATGCTCAGATTTTCATAGGGAGCTTGGTCTTTTTAAATCACCAAGCTAGCGAGGAATTTGACATACGCATTATTTATGATTTAACCTGGGCTCTGGACTCTCTCTGTCTCTATATATGTTTCTCTCTGTCCATCTATCTCTGTCTGTCTCATTTACTCTCTCCTTCTCTCTCTGTCCCTCTGTGTGTGTGTGTGTGTGCATGTGCTCGCATTTAGGAATGTTTTATAAATGAGACCCCTGGATATTGCCAACAAAACATCTAGCAATATTTTCCCATACTAAGAGGCTGGTAAGCTCCCTTGGTGGAAGTCTTCTGTCATTTCCAATGTGAATGTAAACATTTTAAAGTCCTGTAATAAATTCCTCGTTACCCCTACCGTCTACTTCATTTACTGTGATCCGCGCCCAACTCATGTTCATCTGGCCACCAATTGCACGCTTTATTTTTTCATTCAGTATGACACAGAAATGTACAACTGAGATATTTCTCCTTTGCAGATGTATTTGATTACCTTTCCTCACTTTTCTGTTAAAGGCTATAGATATAGATAGACTATAAATATAAAGACATTTCCAATAGATATTGACCATATAGACTGTAGATGTTAAATCCACAACACTACAAAAAGAGACCATGAATGATTCACACTGAAGAAAAGAAAGTGGGAAAGTCAGTCGGCATTGCATGTCTTGAGAAACATCGACTGATAAAGAAACAGTCAACCACCTTCTAACCCCCCGGCTCTCTTTTCCTTCATTTTTTCCTTTTAAAGAAGAGGTAACACTTCTGAGTAGTTATGTTTGAAGAAAACAATTAACTTAAACTGTATTGTCTCTCTCCAACCCTGACTCCCTCTCTCTCTTGCTTTCACCTCCAGTCAGCTCCAGCCCAGAGGGTGATGTGACCAGCTAGACAGTCCTTCTTCCATCTATCGCTCCAGTATCGCAACAGTGAGGATCAAGCTGAGATGACAGCGATTTCTACCGCAGCCCTGCAAGAAGGGGGCGGAGTCAGGCCAAGAGGGGCGGGGTTTGTTCAGATGCTGCTGGTGTGTCTCCTCCCCCTGCTGTGGATTCAGCCTGCAGACTCCTACTCCAATACTGCTGCTGATGTTAAAGCCTGGAGCCAAACGGGGCCACGCCTCCAGCTATCACACTCAGGTAAGCAACACATTTTACAATCGTAATCTTGCAACAGCAACACAAACCTGCCCCAGGCTTCCTACGCTCATGGTAAACCCTGGAAAAGTCATGGAATTCCAAAATTGTGTTTTCCACGTTTGGAAAAATTGTGCATTTAGTTTAGTAATTGTGTTAGAAGTCGATAATCTTTTTTTCCACCCAGTGAAATGTTTAATGTCAAGCTCGGCTGCTTGTTGATTCAGTTCCCTTTGAGGAATAAAAACCCAAATCAGAAATGTCCTGATCGTATTGATCCTAAGTGATGGTTGTAGCCAGATTCAGAGCGGGCAACCTGCTGCCGAGAGGGCCTGATTTAAAACGAGTACAAACGTCCCCCAGCCAGAACGTCACCCCCTGAAACGATTGCACTCCCAGAGATTGAAGTTACCTGTCTGTCTGTTCCTCTGACTATTTGCATAACTGTATGTCTGTTTTAGCGATTTTTTGGATCAGTGTCTATCAGTTAAACCCAATTTATAACACTGCAACAACAGCACAGTCAAAACTGGCTGGATTAGTGATGAAAGAGAGCTGTTATGTTACTTCCCTCCTTTTATACTGTATGACTTTTGGAAAGCCTGTATCTAGTTAAAGGTTTTCGGCGGTAAAGTCATTCTCTCAGGGGATGTATTGCTGAAAGAGCTGGAGAGAACTTTACAACACTATCATAAAGATCAATGAAGTAACGTCTGCTTGACACAGTATTCAAAGCATTCTGGTGGTTGCCCTCACCATAGTAATCTTTTCAAACATGCAGTTTTCTTTTTCTTTTTCCGGGAGTTGAAGAAACTCTTATAAAAAAGGAAATGTCTACAGTTTTAACAGCAGATGCTTTTCTATTATAAAACAACTCATGTGTGCAGCGAGACTGATTAATATGGGAAATTAACAGATTAACAACATGGGAAATTACCCTGACAGATGCCCATAAATGTTTTTGAACAACCTCAATTAGGTTAATAGTAGCAAAATAGTTAAAGAACATGTGGCTAATTTCCATCTTGTTTATATTTAACACGTAAATGCTTTGTAGGTCAGGATCAATTTGGCTGCAATGTCCCAGGATTCCCTCTGCATTAAATACAAAGGATTGTGGGTACACAACAACTGTAAGCTCTTGCTTCTTGACAGGCAAATGGTTGACATATTATTTCTCATGCCTTCTGACTGGTGAGAATAGAATACAATATGAATTTTCTACATAATTCCTCTTCAACAACAAAACGCCCCAATCACTTGCTGTATCAAGCATGCAGTGAAACGTGTGAATTCATGTGGAATTGCGGCTCAACGTCCCAGAGACATATGAAAGCAATTAGACATCATAAAAAACTTAATTTGGTTTGCAGAAATGTGTTCCTTCTTTACCATCTTAACTTTCATCCAAGCCAAAAGGATGAAGTCAAGGACTATGTTTCAATAGAGAGACCAGAAGTCAAAGCTGAATCTTCACCATGAAACTAAGGAGATGCGAACCCCACTCCACACACACTTCCACCACCCGTGGAGTCGTGTCCCCACTGCAGCCACCATGAGTCACATTTTGTTTTCTGAATTGCATTCCCCTTGGAAACCAACAACACTAGTAAAACCAACAGCCGTTTCCTATCCAACGGCATGGCAATTAGTTCAGGAGGGCTGGGTTCATTGTGCTGCGGTCAGTGAGATGTTTGTCAAGTGAGCAGGCCCAGCTCTCTGAATGAACGCTACATTATGTTACATTTCTGCTTCCGTGGTTTCGCTGTCTCGCTCTGTGGTTTAGAAGTGAGAGGTGACAAGATTACAGTTACACCTACTTAAGAAACACAGCATTTCAATAACAGATACATTGGAGAAATTGGTGATCAGTTGTTGAATTTCCTGAAGTTGGAAAGGAAAATGTCACTTGGTTTGGAAGACACATGAACAAACTTTTACGCAAACTGAAGGAAGTTGTTGATCATGTTTTAGAGAGCGACAGTAGTGAATGAATGCACGAATTATAATAAATAGTTTATTTTAAATCATATACATTTATATTTACATTGCATTTATCTGATTTAATGCTACATGTTGATTGGAAGTATGAAGATATTATCATTGTTGTTGTTATTTTCCACACTATACATCCATTTGTGAAAAGTAATCATCCACTGAAGTTCAGCCTTCAATATCTCAAAAATAAGATCCAGTCTGCCAGAAGTGTCATCACTTTATCAACCAAGTTGACTGCTATACTCTTAAAACCCACCATGGTTTATTTCCATGTTGCTCCACCAATTACTTTCTGAGCAGGACTGGTGACACTTTGTTCAAATGGTGGATATCCCCCTTTGGAGCAAATCTCTTCATGCCTTAGGTCATCGGTAATGGATTGCAGTGACAGAAACCCAGAACACCCTGAGGGAGGCAGTGAGGGTAGCAAGGTAGCAGCTTGGTGGTTTTCAAGGCAGTAAAAGGAGCAGGAACGTTGCTGCTTGCTGCTACAGTTAATGAAGTAAAAGTATCAGTAGCTGTCTTGCTGTGTTTGTAGCTGAAGGAGCAGCAGTAGAGAAACTATTAACCTTTTATTGGGCAGATACTCAGACAGGAGCTTCAGGATCTATGCACACACACACACACATACACACACACACACACAAACACATGGAGAGAGTGTGTGTACGTCACAGCTGACCTAGTGTCTGACCTGAGCAGGAATCTAGAGACCAGCCCTCATCCTGCAGGGAGACGCACTGCGTTAGCCTTTAACCTGACCAGGGGTGTGTGTGTGTGTGTGGTGGACAAAGAAACAAAGACAGGGATGGAGAGAGATGAGTGTGTGTGTGTGTGGGAGAGAGAGAATCTGGGTCTACCTGTCTCGTGTGTGTGTGTATGTGTATACACTTCGGTCTTCCCCCTCAACTTTCCAATCTGCTCTCTATTATCTTCTGGCCTCTGAGAAACACACGCCGCCAAGCATTCATCAACTCTAGCGGGGTAGCATGCACACATACACACACTTATTTAAGGCTTTAAAAAGTATGAAAATATCTTAAATACATTAATTAGAGGTGTTAAATTTTCATCATGTTATGCAGGTTTCTTTTTTAAGTAAGATTCTTAATATTTGTTGCTTAGTGGAGGCAGAGTTGGGATAATATGCCAAATATGTCCTTTAAACATTTCATTTCCTGGTACCCTTTTTCTTATACTCCCTGTTTACAGTTTCAGAACTTTCATTAATACATCAAATGGAGATCTTTGTCAGCTTTTTGTTTCTTTATTTTGGTTATTAAATCCAATTCCAGGTAGCATTCAAAAATGTCTTACAAAGTCTTAAATTTGACTTTCTGAAACCTCCAGATACCCTGTAAATGTACTAATCCGTGGAGGCAGACAGACAAATCCATGCACACACACACACACACACACACACACAGGCGTGAGTCATTGCAGTGGAGTAAGGAGGAACATGTTTTCCTTCCAGGTATCAACATCGTATTTTACAGGCCAGAGAATCCCAGAGGGAAAATAAGTACGACGGCTCAGAGTCTGGAGTCTGCTTAGCTGTTATGTACAATACCAGGTCAGCTCTCACTGTTGTGTAAATATCTCTGAGACCTCGGTCAAATACTATTTCAGATGATGTAATCCACCCTCTGGCAGCCATACTGGAGGTCCTCAGCTCTTGGGCAACAGTGGGTGAAAACAACTGATTGCATTTCTGAACTACAACTTGTCCGTCTCAACAGAATTCAATACACATGCTTCATTTCTGTTCTGTGCTACAGATTATGGATTGATTATGACTGTATTTCTTGGAGTCAAATGTGTGTGTGTGTGTGTGTGTGTGTGTGTGTGTGTATGTAGTGTTATAGGAACAGATGGTGATATTGTTTTTGAGTGGATTTAACTTCCTCTGTTATTACTTAGTTAACAAAACAGTACATCTCTCTCATGCACTCTGCACTAGACTATCTATCTATGTACTGTATCTATCTATCTATCTATCTATCTATCTGTCTGTCTGTCTGTCTGTCTGTCTATGAAATCATTTATTTCACCTCTACTCACTGAAAGAGTGAAAGTAGGAGAAAAGGATGACATCCTTTTCTCCTACTTTCACTCTTTCACTATTTTCCATTTTACTGCTTACTCTCTCTCTCTCTCACACACACACACACACACACACACACACACACACACACACACACACACACACACACACACACACACACACACACACACACACACAAAAGGTCACATGAAAGGTCTTTGACAGGAGTTTTTCCTGCTGTTAGTTTTTGATGGGGAGTTTTGGCGCTGATGTGGAATAAATCCAAGACAAACACACTGACCTCATGTCTGACTGTGGGATGGAACTTCATAACACACACACACACACACACACACACACACACACACAAAGTGATAGTGTAGCATAGTGTGACAGTATATGGGGCCAAGAATGTGATCACTTAAATACACCATTATTTTAACAGCTGTCACTCAGACAGATACAACAACATGAACTGACATATGCACACACACATCTATGTACATATACATTATCATTTTGACAGCTGCTCACAATGTTGTGAGTCTCATTATCAGATAAACTCAGAGAAACATTTCCCATCTCGCTGTGGGGAATCTGTCAAAGCTGATTCAATTCAATTCAAGACCCCAAACTATTACTGAAAGATGATGGCCAGGAATGTGACCTATGTGTGTGTGTGTGTGTGTGTGTGTGTTTGTGACAGAGAGAGACTTTTGCTTGGGTGTGTGTTTGTATATGGGTGTGTGTTTGTGTGTGTAAGAGGTGTGTGGCTGCACAATTGTGTGTGTGTTTGAGAGAGAGAGAGACAGAAAGAGAGGGAGGCAGACAGAGAGCAAGAGCATTGCATGCTTCATCTGTGTGTGTGTGTGTGTGTGTGTGTGTGTGTGTGTGTGTGTGTGGCCTCCCAGGAGGTGTAGCCCGTACCTTGTGGTGTCATGCAGCGAACCTTGACCTCTGACCCTCCTGTGAGTCTAGAAAGTGGGTTTAGGAGGACAGAAGAAGAATGGAGGAGGAGAGAAAGGAAAAAGGAGATGAGAGAGGGAAGGAGGAAAATGAATGAGATTGATGGGGGAGGAGTAGAAGAGAGGAGAAAAGAAAGGCGGACATCGCAAAAGAGGAGAGGATGGAGAAACAAAAAGAAAAAAGTAAAATGAGAGGAGAGAGAGAAAGGGTTGAGAGAGGAGGTGAGGCGTGGGGGAGGGAGTGAGGGAAGAAAAGGAGAGATGGGTGGAAGGAAGGAAGGAAGGAGGGAGGGGAGGAGAGAGAGGGATGACACATCGGGTAGAGGGGTTTCCTGAGGTTAATGAACCTGTCAACCACCAGAGAGAAAACAGAGCAGTGAGAGAGAGAGAGAGAGAGGAGAGAGAGAGAGAGAGAGAGAGAGAGAGAGAGAGAGAGAGGGGGGAGGTCAGAGAGGGTACACTGCTGTTAATTAGAACTGAGTGTCTTAAGTTCACATCCAGTCTGTATGAAAAGAGAAAAAGAAACATGGAGCGAGGGAGAGAGAGACAGAGAGAGAGACAGAGAGAGAGAGGCTGTAAAGGGTTCTTATAGTTTGGTGGTGATTCATAGGACTCTATGCATCAATAATAATACAATAATAACAATGAGAGGAATAACTGGGATACCGAATACTACTATTATCATTATTATTAGTAGTAGTAGCAGCATTAATACATTACTAATAGTAATACTACTAAGAATACATAAACATAACATACATATTATTTTGTGTTATTGATGTTGTTGATTGGTTGGTTTTGCTATTGTTGTATACATCAATGAAATGAGAGAGAGAGAGAGAGAGAGAGAGAGAGAGAGAGAGAGAGAGCGGAGACACACACACACACACACACACACACACACACACACACACACTGGTTAGTGTTGCACAGTGGGGAGCTGATAGATGCCCTGGGTCTTTCTCTCATTACTAGATAAGAGACAGCGGTGGTTCGAGATAACTGTAGATAAAAGCTTGTAGTTACATGGGCTAGTGATAGCATGGTTTAGATCACACACACACACACACACACACACACACACGCGCACACACACACATACACACACACAATTCTTAATTAACAGTATTCTTCCCGTTGCCCTCCTCTCTCGTTCCTTCTCTCTATTCTTACATCTCTGTCTTACATCTTAGATAGCAGGAGGCTTAGAGTGTTTGATGACACCGGCACACACACACACACACACACACACACACACACACACACACACACACACACTGTTGCCTGAATGCATAGCTACAGTAGGGAGTTTTTTGTCTTAGTTCACACCCACTGTCACAAGCTGTGGTTTTAGACGTCTTGACCTTTTACCTTTCTGATGCACTTCACTGGGTTTCAGGAAGTACAGGGAGGGAGGGAGGGGTGGGCGTTAGACCTATGACCGGTGGTTTCAGCACCTACACTAGTGCACTGGTGTAATTAAACACACACACACACACACACACACACACACACACACACACACACACACACACACACATTCTGTTCTGCTTGACTTAATCTGACACCTCGATCTGTTTCGCCCTCAGTGTTTACCAAATGCTCTGTAACACTTCAACTCCTTCAGAGGACAGCTAATGCGTCTGTGTGTGTGTGTGTGTGTGTGTGTGTGGGCACGCATGTGTGTGTGAATCAAGACAGGTCTTCCCAAATTTGAGACCCGAACCCGATCTGAACCAGACATCTGCTGCAAATGCTGCAGCATAATTTTGTCTCTCTCTCCATCTCCCTTCTACCTCAAGTGGCTTAGCTTATATAGGTTACACACACACACACACACACACACACACACAGTCTTTTTTCTATCTTGAGGGAGAGAGAACAGAATGCACGCAACAGACAGGGAATGAAATACAATGATGTACGATATCTTCTGAAATAATTGGTAATTGAACAACTTTCGGTCTTCATGCGTTTTATTTAATGGCACATGATCAAACAATATGAAGACAAACATCCCAAAAATATTGTATGGCTTCAAAATTGAAAGGTGGCCATGGCCATGATTACTGGAACCCTTTTCTAATACTTAGTTGCAACCTTTGGCAATGTAACTGCTTCCAAATGTTTCTTGTATCCATCAATAAGCTCTCTGTAAGCCCTGAGGTCATTTTGAGTTTTTTCTCTTTATTTTCAACTAATGCTACCTAATTAGCACCTTCCAGCTAGCTATGTTAACTCATCAAAACAATGTAACATCATGAAAAGTAATACCAAAGCCGCAAAAAATACACGATTTTCCTGTTGAAAGCTGCAATCCACTACATAGATCCAATCGGATCCTCTCACACCGCCTACAATCGGTCAGAATAGAGCGACACATCAATCGAGTTGCTCGTAGTGTGAACACACAGTTAGAAAACAGGATGGATAGAACAGGCCATCTGAGTTTACTGCAGTGATGTCAGAGTATGAGCAGGCATTTGAGGGAGGAATAGGAGAGAGAATATAGGAGAAGAGGGTTCATCAACCTCTCTGCCATTCCTCCCCAAAGCAACTTGACAAAAGAAAGAAAAAATGGGTGGAATGTTCCAGTGTGGCCTGTGGCAAGAGCGAGATTCTCTGAGGACCCCATAATGAGCCTTCCCACTAATGAAGAGAAGCCTGATAGAGTTGTGGCAGTGCAGTGAGGTTTATATTCAAAAGTTGTTTGAGAGCTGTTGAAAGACCTCTCCATTGTTCTCTCCTAATAGCACAAAGCCTGATAAAGTGCAAGAGAAAAACAACTTTTCTTTAAGTACACTTATACATATCATATATATACATATAATATATATATACGTATATTATACATGAACACAGGAACATGTGTGTTGTCTGACCTTTCCCACTCCTAACTAACTGGCTCTCCTAATCCTGTGGTTTTCAAAACATGCATGAGTCTGCAGGTTTTCATTCCAACCAAACATTACACCAGCTGAATGAAATGAAAACCTGTATACTCTTCAGTCATCATGGTCCATGATTGAAAACCACTGTCCCGATTCATCTCTTCATCTCTCGTCTCTACCCCATTCCTCTTCTCTCCCTTCCTCTCCTCTCTTCCTTATATGTATCCAAGAGGCATTCTCTTTCCCATTTAGGAAAAAGGTTTTGCCTGCCATCTAAAGCACACAGCACGCAATATATGTGATGCTATCTAAGGTAAAGTATTTGAGTCACTCTGTCCCTGGGTTAAACATACAGTGGCAACATTCAAAGAAGCAGCTCATCCTGCATCAGTCCTGCAGCTACCCTCCACCAGTACTGCAATGGCCACTGCAGCTTATTCTTTCTCAAAAGTTGCAGATAGAAGTGAAAAGGAATATTGGAACACAAAACTCTACACTTTCAAAGCACTGCTTGCCAGATGACTGTTTTTACTTTTCTGATGGCTGGAAAGGAAAATAAATATTCTGAACAGTTTCTCTGGAGGCCAAAATACAGCAGAAGCAGATTACTCTACAGATTAATTAACTCCAACTGTAAATTTAGATCATTTTAAGGTTCTACGTGTAACTTTTAAACATCAATAAATCATTGCAACATTAATTTCTAGACATTAGTATAAATACCGCAAACAAACAACAGAAGACTGGCAGCCTCTACAGCCTCTACACTGCATTTTACATTTTGTTCCACTGGGTCGGATTTCATGGGATATCTGCCGTATTGCTTTATGGCACAAAAGGAGATGGCTTTACGTCACAAAACAGGATCTGTTTTTACTTGGCAAGTAATACACAACTTTATTCCAGGTCCACTATTCTAACTGCATAGCTTGAATTTCACTTACCATGTCTGAATATGTATTCGCTGTTGTCAGTAGCTATTATACTGCTACTGTGCGGTGCTTCACACTTCAAATCTATCTGTGTGTTTGTATGCAGCTTATTAGTTCGGCCAGAGGTCCTTCAGTATGCCATTTTGACAACATTACAGTTCAGCCTGCGTGGCTGCAGTGACCCTGTTGTGATAAATTAGTCTAAAAACGGTTATTGTTTCTGAGATGCTCCTAAATGCATCTCTTGAGTTCATCCTCTCAGGCTCTGTGGTCACGATTATCTATTAGCGTGTGATTTATCTTCTTCCCTGATGTGGGTCACAGCCTCCCGTCATACGTAATCTATGGCTATTACACTATAATTTATAACTTTGCTATGAGAGTGGCCACAGCTCCCCTGCTCATGTAGTTTTTGTCAAACTGAAAGTGCATGAATTATGATTCTGTTGGAGTTTCATGACAGACTGTTTTGTTTTGGCGATGAGAAGGTTATTTATCAGTCTACTGATACAGGCTGCGGCTTCTCCGGTCAGAAGTCACTATTAAGGTCACGATTCATCATTTCTCATCATCATGAGTTGAGTTGTACCTTCTAGCATAAAGCAGATTGTGGACTGTTTCTGGTGGATCCCCTCCTATATGACCAGATTGGTAGTAGGTTAATTGAGGTAAGGCCTGCTAGGACAAGATGCTTGTAAACAAAAGATGCTTACTCACTAGGCCTTAACTAAAATCATCCCATGGAGCACACAGATCATCTTTAGTTGTACAGGCAAAGAAGTTGCAGCTTGCTTGCCATGAATCGTCTGTAGTTTTATATGGGTTTAATATGGGAATTTGGGAGTTTTCTGTATGCTAAAGCATGTAGTATCCTTTAGTGAAGAGCATCACAGACCGGCCTGTTGGTAAACATGAGCATGCTGTGTGCAGTTTACTGATGTCACATTACATGATTTCTCCATTACATGACTTTTTTTTCAACTTTTTTCAGTTCAAGTTTAATTCTCACTAACATTTGGAGCTGCCAGTGTACAGCTTTAAAGATTATTTCATGACAGTGTTTGGACATCATAAAGAAAAAAAATAACAGGAACGATGAGAGAGAGAGAATCAGAATAACATGTGACAAAGCGCGTCAGGTGGAGTAAATAACTGTGCCTTATACAGCCAAGCCACAAAAATGCCTCACTCATGTTGAACTATTATTGCATCATTTTTGATTTTGCTATGAGCTGCAGCTTCTCTGGCCATAGCAGGCTGGCATCTGCTGAAGATGATTTGTGGGTTTTAGTTGGAGGGAGAAGTCATAGTGACAACTTTTTCAGTCAGGTCTGCTATCTACACTTTTGTACCCAGCTCCAGGTCAAAGGTCAAAGTTAGTTGGAGGTATATTGTACATAGAGGGTTTTGAGTTTGGTATTTGTTTGTCAAGTTCATTCACATTTTCAACACAGTTTGATCTCAGTTTGTTTTCTTTAATAACAAAACCATCGAAGTTCTGATTTCAGTTCAAAACTCTCAGATCGTCACATGCAGGGGTGCTTGGTGCAGAACGGAGTCCAGAGATTCTGACCAATCACGTTGGTAGGACATCTAAGAGGATCCCTCCAGGGACCAATCAGACGATAGATAGAGTATTTACAGTATCTACATATGAATCAGCAACCTGTGCTGAAGGAAGACTTGTTTAGTTTGGGGGAAAGAGTGGAATGGTATTGTGCTGGAGATGGAGAGATATTATAAATATACAAACTGTGTGTGTGTGTGTGTGTGTGTGTGTGTGTTTTTGATGGAGCGATATTAGTAAAAGCATAGATGGCTGTGTGTGTGTGTGTGTGTGTGTGCACACATGCTTGAATGTGTGTGTATGTCATGCTAATGTGTTGCAGATGTTGAAAAATTAATAAGAAAAGCCAAACAAACACCTGTAAATGCTTATCCTCGTTTTAAGGCTCAGTGTGAGTTTGGCCTTGTACATAACATTGTAGCCAAGAAGTGGGCTTGTTTCCGGGAAGGAAAATATTGTTGGGGAAAGTGAAAATTTACTGAGGTGCCCTTGAGCAAGGCACTGAACCCTGACCTGCTCCATTACAGATGTTCAGTGGCCAACAGTAGAAGACTGTGGTTGTATTGGGCAGCTCCAGGCTGTAGAAGCAGGGTAAAAACTGTGCTGGTTGTAACTACAATTGCTTAATTGGCTCTTCAACATTGAATTCTTTCTTTCATGTTTCTAAAACTTTATTTGTATTATTACAGCACTGGTACACAATTTTACTAGTTTCAAGAAAGGTCTACATATTTTAAGGAAAAAAGCCTTGACAATTTCCTTGAAACCAGTGATGTTGTTTTGACATTTTTAGGATATACTATAATGTACACAAAAGGTAGCATTGCCAAGACATGTAACTGAGAAGGCCAATGTGAATGTGCATTCTTGAGATTGATGTTTCCCTAAAAACAGAACTGGAATTTTGCAAAATTTCTCAAGTAGAAGTCATATGTGAGTACTGAGCTGCAAAACAAACATAAGTCAGCGTTGCCAAGCCATGTAACCGAGATGGCTGCTGGGAGTATACGCTCTTGAGATTAATGTTATGTTTAAAATGAAAACAGCACTGGAATTGTGGACATTTTCTCAAAAAGTAATGTGGGGTACTAAACATTAAGACACCCTGCCATCCCTCTATGGAACAGACTGACCAGGTGCATCCAAGTGAAAGCTACAGTATTATCCTCTATTAATCTTAATTATTAAATTCACTTCAGTCATGGAAGGCAGGAAGGAAGGCAGCTTATAGAAGAGTTTTTGAGCCTTGAGTCCACTGAGGATTGTACATAAGGACGTTTAAAGGAAAAGTCCACCATTGGATACTCTTAAACTGTATCATGATCACACACCCACTTTCCCTTAACCTGCCCTGTCTACTTCTACTTCAGTCAGTGATTTCCTACATTTCCCAGACTGTCTTCGACAACCCCCAGAGAAGGGGCATGAACCCGTTGTATTTAGCTGGGTTTTATGTGTAAGTGGAGAGCGCAATAGCGATGGCGATAGTAAATGCAAGAGGGCAAGAGTTTCCAGTGTCGCACCCCTTACTTAAAACGCATTATGCCTTGTGGCTGCATTGCATTCTGGTCTATTGAGGCTGCTGTCAGTGGAGAAATTGGTATCGCTTCTTCTACGATGGATTTCTCCCTGTATGATTGTTGAACTTTGGTGCAAAATGGTGAGTCTAGAAAGAAGAGTTTGCTCTTTGAATCTGAGGGACTGACACCAAAACATGGCCTTCACCGTTGATGATTAGATCATTGAAATAGAAATTGAAATAGAAATCACATCATCTCCACTTGGCCACTTATCCACAGAAATGAGAAAAATATACCACTAAACAACAATAGCTGCTTTTTTAATTGTGTTTTAAGTTAAGTGTTTTAAGGATTAAGGATTTTTCCTTTAACTCTGAGTGTAAAGCTTCATTGAGAAGCGATGTAACTGGGACTGCCGTCTCTGAATAGCTGAACTGTGAGCGATTCCTCTTTGCTGTGATTTCGAGTGTACGGCCACACGAAGCCACAGTGGAGCCTTGTATTAAACTCATACATTCTGAGAGAAGAAACAGGGACAGAGCATACATTCATAAAATAGAATAGGGTTCAGATTGCATCTTCTGTCATATTGAAGTGCATGTGGATTTAGTGTCCTTGTGGCTCAGCAGGCTAAGATATGCATCACACACTCTTGACGTCAATGGTTTGAATCTGGCACAGAGCCTTGGTCATATCTTCTCTGCGTCGTTCGCTATCCCTTTTTTATTTACTGTATATTTCCTGCACCTTCTTCAAGTGTTTATCTTGTGAAAAGGTTTTAGCTATATGGTCACATTTAGGCAAGTAACACAACTTTGGTTGGCTTAAGGTTATTCTAAGGTTTTGTCATGGTTAAATAGGAGAAACTGGATAATGAAAATAAAAACTTTACTCACGGAATTTGGGAATTTTGACATGTTTTGTCAGAGTTACAGATAAACGCATACACCTCCACATCCTTACTTTCCACTGCGCTATTTCAATGTCAAGCGACCACCTGGTTCTAATTGTGTCTCCTCCATATAATCCTTTCATGGTAGGGAAACATTTCTTTCATCCTTCATTGGTATTTGCATTTTAAGACACTGATCTTGCAAAATGTATACCAGGATGAGTTTATTCTACTATTGCACTCATTCTAATTCACTGTGGGAAAACAAAAAGTGATACTTCATTGGTCCCCATGGGGAAAGTGTACAGCTATAGAGCTACGGAGCTGGTAAGGATTCAGTGTCTTGCTCATGGGCACTTCGGCAGGGTGGACGCTGGCTGACACACAAGGGCTTTGACGTTTTTCTTTGTTTATCATGGCTGTACTGTGTTGACCGGGTCTCTCTTGAAAGAGGCTCCTGATATCAGTAGGACTGCCAGGCTAAATTCAGGTTGAATGTGACCTGACCAGGAAAATAACAGCTCAGCTGGCTGTATTATTTTAGCTGTCTGTTCGAAGCAGTTTTGATGATTTAAATCATTTTCCAAATCCTGAAACTTGATGTATTAAATGTCTGCAGTTATCTATGTCGAGGTTAAAAGGGATTCTCTTTAACTGTGATGTAGAGCATTTAGTCGTGCAGAGAGACCCCTAGCATTAAGCTCATTCATCTTGTGTTCAAAAACGCTGAGGCTTGAGAGAGAGAGTAGGAAAAAGTTGATGCCTTGTTGGAAAAGTATCAAAGCCTTTCAAAGATAAATGATCAAATATGAAATATATATTACTCAAAGTCACCTTATTAATTTTCCTATAGGTCTATAGGTTAGAGGCAGACTTAAGGACTCTAGGAGTTTGTAGATGCACACACACACACACACACACACACACACACACACCACACAGACAGACTGGTATGAACCAAGGCCAAGATTCAACATAAACAATTTAACGATTAGAAAAAGTGTGTAGATAAGTGCGATGAGTGTGTGTGTGTGTGTGTGTGTGTATGTGTGTGTGTGTCATAAACTCTATGTTGACTCTGCTGGAGACTGTGGAAGGAGAAATGGAGGCACACCCTGACATTTTAAGAGATATCATCATTCTCTCTCTGTCCCTCATCTTGTCCTCATCAATCTTCTCTCTCCTTCTGCTTGAAGAAGAGAAAATCATTTGCCACATTAATACAGTATATACATGAACCATCTGCTTTATGTACAGCACCTTGTTCTTGGACTAGACCAAAGTTTTCAGCGTGTCCCGTGCTCACACTCTAGTCCTGTAGCTGGTTAGGTAGAGCAAGGCTCTAAGGTTAGGAGTTTGAGTCCCACTGTGGCCTCCAATGCTAATAATGTATTCAATCAATGTAATAATCCACGCTATTTTACATTTTTTACATTTTACATCTGCTGGTCTAAACACCGGTGTTAGGAAGGACTTTCCTGGGAAAAACTCTCTGGAACACAGGAAGTGATGCATTTTACAACAGCAACAGCAGTTTATTGGGAATAAATAGAGGAAGAACTGGGTAGTATGAGCAGCGGTGGCTGAACAGACAAACTTCAAACTTCATTAACAGAAAGTCCAAGGATAAAGAGTACTGGCCAGACTGTCTGATTGACAAGTCCTATGTTGCCAAAATAATTCTATAATTCTCATATTATGAGATATTCTTTGACTCATTTTTTCACGATGCTTCTTCGCCAGTTTCAATGAAGCGACAGCAGCTTCACAAGGTAATGGCTCTGTGTGTGTGTACAGATCATCACTTTACGCTTCTCTCTCTCCTCTATTCATTAAACTATAGATGATTGACAGACTGAATGGGCCACTCACTTCTGTCGATCTGTGTGGTCCTCCATTTTAATTTTCGGTTGCATGGCAACGACTGTAAATAAAGATGCTGATTGGTTTTAACGGCGTGTAGAACATTCATTCATTTGAGGCTCTTCATTTGAACTGGAGCAGAAAGGAAAAGAATGAATGAAAGTAAAGTGGAAGTTTAAAAAAGCACGGGGAAGAGGGGAGGAATAGAGGGTCTGCCTGTCTGTCTTGTCTTGTTTCCAGTCCTTTTTTGCCTCCTCTGGTCTGATGCCCTGTCGCGTTTTCTACAGTAGAGTATGTGAAAATGGCGAGGTAGAGCTAGAAAGGAGGGTAAGACCAGGGAAGCGGGAGGAAACAAGCTCTGTTTGTCCTTTTTGTTTCCTATTCTCTGTCTAGTTTCCTACAGTGAAGATCAGAGGGTTTGAAAGGGGTGAGGTGGAGAGAGAGGAAGGGTAGGACGAAGGGAGGTTTGAAGTAACAGGGGTGGGGGGACAGGGAGCAATTTTGGGTTGATGATTTCCCACTGAACCAGGAAGCTAGCCAGCTACCCATTTATTTGAATGATAAATGCTAGCAATGCTAATAGACTGTTTTTGGTACAAAGAAGCACGTAGAAGCTTTATCCCCTATAATGAATTAACTGTCTTGTGAAAATAATGGATTACGCACAACACAGGGCCAAAGAATCATTTATCATCACAGTTTTGTCGGAGGTGTCTGTTTTACAAATTAATGGACGTTCCCCAGCCAATATAAATCAAGTATCCATCCAGCAAGCAGTTATAGTAGGCGTGATGGAGGAAATGAGGGAAGGAATGACTAAGGCAGGAAGGGAATGATGGAGGGAGGGTTAGCAGTGTGTGGGAGAAGAAGGTTAATCTGGGAACACATGCACCCTGATATTCATGTTTGGCGACTGGTCGATAGCCCTGACCTCGTCCCAACGTCGACGAGTGGCCTGCTACTGGATCTGTTAAAAAACAAATGCGTTCTCAACCAACCTGACCAGAAAGTTGTTTAGATTAGGCGAAACATGAGTAGTCTTGGAAAGTAAACCATCGACAAACTTTATTTACATAGCACAAAGATTCAAGTTTTCACCACAACAGACACATGAGAACTCCTGGACAGTAGCGTAGCTAGCAGTGAGCGGTGGCGGGTACAAGCTAATTCAGATGATAAGCGAGTTTAGGTGAGGCGTGGTGAACTCTATCATGATCGTAGTCCGCTGGCTCAGAATGGGGCAAATGTTCATTTAACACTGAAATACTTTTAGGAAACCTGGAAGTGTCCTGGCTGCTCTGTCAAATAAACAGAGAGCGAGAGAAGGGAGACATTGCTACCTGACTTCACCAGAATAACAAACATGACTTCAGTTTCAGACGTCCAGCAGGAATTATGTGTTACTCTATACTCTGCTCTCATTACCAGGACAACAACACAGAGGCTGTAGCCTTGAGGAGTATTTGGCGAAGCTCAGGTTTCACTGCATCGCTTGATTCGTGAGGTAGAGTCACTGGTGGGGGGGGGGACTACGTGCTTCACTGTTGAGATTGTGCAACAAGGTGGCCTAGTGGTTACAAAGACCACCCTGTACTTGAAAGATCATAGGTTCAATCTCCCCAGCAGCCAGTGTGTGTCCATCAACAACCATCTGTCCTGTTGAAGTGTCCTTGAGCAAGACACTGAACCCCTTCCCCTTATTGTGAGTTGCTCTGGATAAGAACCTCAGCTGAATGACTAATGTAAATAGAGACTTAAATTGAAGGGCCCCATAGCTGTGGCAGATGTATTAACTCACTTAAACATCACTTTAGCATTTTAAATTGTTTTTCTTCACCTTGCACATTGTGAGTTTGTGCAAAAAAAATCATCCATCACTTTCCCTGAAAGTGGCTCGACATACTTGATTGAAACCATAGGTACATCTAGCTGCTAGCTTGTGGCTAACCTGGCTCCTTGATTTCAATGAGGAATGCTAACAAGGCTTAATAAGACTGAAAGACAAATAATAAGAAAGATAAACATAATCAACTGAAATTCTACACGTCAAAAGAAATCCCTTTCAGAACTGAAACAAGAGTTACTTATCCGGGGAAGAGTTTCCTGACCATGAATCAGTTTCAGATTTGCTAAAAGAAACAGGCTTGTGGCTGGAAGATCACTGGTTTGAATTTTTGACTGACTAGGAAAAATCGGGGACGGGAAAGTGAATAAGAGATGCAATCCCCTTCATCAGAAACCACAAATGAGGTGCTCTTGAGCAAGGCACCTAGCCCCCAACTCCTCCAGCTGAGCTGCTCAGTGGCCGTCAGTAGCAGACTGGTTGTACTGGGCAGCTCCCAAGTGTGAATGTGTGTACAATTGTGAAGTAAGGTGGTGCTGAATAAGAGCATGCAAAGGTCAGCAAAACCCTGCCCTGGAAAAAAAAAGCTCATATATATTAAAAGAGCACAAAGAGCATGCGTGCTCATTTTACCTTCCCTGGATAAATAAAGATCTTTAAAGACAGCAGACAAGCCACTAATGGAAACAACCTGGTTTAGATGCCCTTGAAAGCCATCTTGGTCTCGCGTGACACTCTTAATGTATCAAGCCACTGAGGGCGACCACTAACAGCGTTAGATGGTATTTTACTCTGCAAGTGCTCTGATCGTGTTTTTGGGCTTAGGGGGGGTCATGCACTTATACACTTAACTCTGGCAAATACAGATTGTTCTAGAGATAGTAGTGCTCCTCTTATGGCATGTTACTCTCTTGCATTTACGCACACACACACGCACACGCACACGCACACGCACACGCACACACACACACACACAAGAATCCATACACACCCAAACACACACTCCACACTTGTTTCTATATCTGTATTGCCTTTTTTTCTGTCACGTCCATGCATCTCTCTCCTTTTTAGTCTTTCTCTTGCTCTCTCCATCTCTCTCTCCCTCACTTATTATAGCAAAACCCCTAAACACTAGAACAGACAAGCCACTGTCAATGACCTAGACCCACTCACACAAGGAAATAATAGTTAGAATTATATGTATCCCCTTAAATTCATGGGCTGTTAGTCTTTTCTTAGAGCCCCTAAATCCTTCAGCCTTTCTAGTATTAAGAATCTCTCGTCGCAGAGGCTGCAGTCAAAGATGTTTATCCTTTTGTTATTTCTGGGAATTGCAGTTGTTTTCCTCTGAATGCCTCGTGGGAGGTGGATAGTGTGCAATGTCTCCTTTCAGTGTCAACACAAACTACAGTGTGTGTGTGTCTGGCTTATACACGTACATCTACAGATGTGTGTGCATGAAGAAACCATTTCATCATGTTCCAGTTGGGGGTTATGCCCAAAGACAGATTCCATGTGCAAATGTACAATAATGCACTCTTCACTGTCTTCCTCTGTTTCCTCGCATGCGATGGTGTCAGGACCGCCGTGGTTTGGTTTCTATCATCCTCCAGCCCTGCTTTCATTTTAATCCAAACCTTGAATGCATGAGCTGTGAGCTGCTGTTCCCTCCCGGTCCTCTATAAGTGTTAGCATGTGCTAACTGGGGCAATGTGTTTCAGCCTGTCAGTAGAGTCCAGTCAGGCTGTGTGCTGTGGTTTGACTCACATGAGACAGTGGAGTCACTATGCTCCATCAAAGCTTTGCCTATAATCTAACAATGCGTCTATCAAAATTATTGGCATGGTAGGACTTTGCTTACGTTGCCCAAGAAGAAATACAGAGACAAAAAAATGTAAATAGTTAATAGAATGCTGTAACAATGCAATCAATCAAATTTCAACAAAACAATATCTTAAAAAGTTTTAAAAAGTATCTTTAGAAATACTTAGAAGAGCTCAAACTATATGTAACAAAATGTTTTGTAAGAGCTACAGTGATGTAAGGTGGTTTAGGCGTTACAATGAGCTACCAATCCCTGTTTGGGGAGATATTGGTTTGAGGCCAGTGGGTGGTAATTTTCCTTATTCAGCCTATTTTCCTTTATTACTTGTTGCAGGGAGACTAAAGTATAGGGTTCACATTTTCACTACATCATGAGGAAAAACAGCAACTATTTTGGGGTTGCAACCCCCCACATTGAATCACTACAATACTGGTGCCTTCAGAAGTCATTTTCCATCATTTTCTTGGAAATTAGCATTAGCCAATGCTGCTTGGTCATGTTTCCAGACTTTGCATTACATAACATTTGTTGTACTTGAAGCCATTTACAATGATGTGTTTTGTATAAAGAGACAAAGGGTCTCCCCCATTTTATTTATTTATTTACTTTAGGACGTGAAAAGTGCTTTGGTTCTCTTGATTTTTTATCGACTCCACTGAAAACAAGACAACTTTCCAATCACAACTTGGATATTAGATATTTTATTTGTATCCCATTTATACCCCAGTCGTACTCTCTTCTCTTCTTTCTTTTTCTTCAGCATATGAAGGATGTCATTCCAAAACGCTGTGTATCCACGTTGGATAAAAACTAAAAATGATTAGGCCAGGATCATGAATAGTTAAATAAAACATAGATTACATCCTCTAAATCTAAACTATTTTATAAGTAAGAGTCTCAAGATTGCCAATAATATTCAATAATGAATTTTATTTATTATTATTATTATTATTATTATTATTATTATTATTATTATTTTATTATTTTATTTTAACTTTATTATCTTTTATTTTAATGTTATTATCTTTTATTTTAACGTTATTACCTTTTATTTTAACGTTATTATCTTTTATTTTAACTTTATTATCTTTTATTTTAACGTTATCTTTTATTTTAACTTTATTATCTTTTATTTTAACTAAAACAGCAACTGTTCATATGAACTCTGATTTCCATTGCTGGTGCTGTTCAGATCAGACAGTCTGTCAGAGTTCAGTAGAATACCAGATGTCTTCTATGTGGCGTGTGAAACATTTCCCAGCTGATGCTCAGCAGGTTGCTCACACACACACTCACACTCACACACACACACACACACACACACACACACACACACACACACACGGACAGTGCTTCACATCCACTCCCCACCCATATTGAGTGTTGTGTGTGTGAGACAGAGATCATGCACAGGCGAGTGTGTGTGAGTGTGTTTATGATCTATATGAACCAAAGGCGCTTCCAGTGTGTTATAATGTGTTTGGTATTTGTCTGGCTGTGATTATCAGAAATAGAAGACACAGAGCAGACAGGCAGGTCTGACAGGTAAGGACTCCTATCAGCTCTTATCTAATCGTGGTATTTCTATCTGGGAGCGATTACACACACTACCCTCTCCTCCCTCTCAGTATGGGTGAGGTCTCTGTCCGTCATTTTGTCATGTGAAACACTGACCCAAGCCACGTTGTGTCAACTGAATGCAAATCAAGTTGGCTTGCTCAAACAGCTCAAGAAAAAAATGACAAAAAGTACCCGTCGGTGTGTCCTGCTGAAAACTCATCTCTTCAAAAAATGTCGCTGTCTGTCCCCTTTTAACACATCTTCCTCTTCTACTCGCTCTAATTTCCTTTCTTCAAAAAAAGGCTTTTACCGCTCTGCTTAGTGAAGCGTATCTCTAACAGGAATATCTAACCCTTGCTCTCTGTATTGTTGGCTACTTGTAATCAAGTTGGAGGAGGAAATGATAAGGGGCACTGAGTAATCTATTACCTTTATCGACTTCTGGGAAACCTTTGGGAGAGTCCTGACATTCCAGTGGGTGGGGAGTTTTTGTTCCAAAACAGAGTGCGGGCTGGAAAAAGGGTTTTGAAAGCCAGAAATGTCAGCACCTGGTGAAGTAATCCTTGAGTCATTGATCAACAACCCTGTCAACCCCTGCCGATATATTATGGTCATTTTGT